>JAMPIV010006237.1:0-261227 GCA_024509875.1 Oreohelix idahoensis
AGTGGATCCATTACCAGACACAAAACAGTTATTTGCCAGACTGAACAAGGCAAAATACTTTTCAAAAGTGGATCTTAGTAAAGGCTATTACCAGATCCCAGTGAAGCCTGAAGTGAGACCTTATTTGGCTTTTAGCACTTCGGATGGACATTATGAATTCAATATGCTACCATTCGGACTGAAAAATGCTCCGAGTGTGTTTTCAAGGATGATGCGAAAATTGTTGGATCCCCTGAATAACCCATGTATCACGAATTTCATGGATGATATTCTCGTCGCCACAGAGACATTTGAAGAACACATTGAAGCTCTGGAGATGTTGTTTGATAGACTTCGGGAGGCGAACTTAACTGCTAGGCCAACAAAATGTTGTATTGGATGCAAAGAGTTGGAATTCTTGGGACACACTGTATATCAGGGTAATATGACCCCTGATCCTAAGAACTTGGAAAAACTGCAGAGAGCACCTAGGCCGCAAACAAAAAAGGACGTGCGATCATTCGTGTCGTTATGCGGATTTTATCAGAAATACATCAAAAATTTTAACGCCATTTGTGCTCCTCTGACTGATCTGACTCGCAAGGGACTTCCAGATAAAATTATTTGGACTGCACAATGTGAATTAGCGTTCCAAGAGTTAAAGGAAAAACTCACTAGCAAGCCTATTCTCAAACTGCCTGATTTGACACAGGACTTTGTCTTAAGAACCGATGCAAGTAATGTAGGACTTGGAGGGGCTTTGTTGCAAAGATCATCTTCACCTGATGGGGAACTGAAACCAGTCGCTTATGCAAGCCGCAAATTGAATAAGGCGGAACAAGGATACTCCACAAGCGAAAAAGAATGTTTAGCATTAATCTGGGCAATAAAGAAGTTTCAAATCTATCTGTATGGTAGGACATTTGTGGTGGAGACGGATCATCAGCCTCTCGTGTTCTTGTCTCAGGCTAAGCATGAAAACGCAAGATTGCTGAGGTGGTCTTTATTGCTTCAACCTTATCAGTTTAGTATCCAATATATCCCAGGCAAATTGAATGTCGGTGCAGATTTCCTCAGTCGGCACCCCTGTGATCAAAATTAGAGTAATGGCAGACGTGAGGAGTAATTTTACCTATGTGTATCGCTGGTTTTGGAACTTGCCATAGGCATGTTTTCAGGTGGGGAGATGTGTAGTGAAATTGACAGAGATACAACGGTAAAATTCCTCCAAGGATAACATTTAAGGATAAAAACATAATGCGTAGGCTGCTGATGTACATGATCGCCTAGACCGCGGGTCATCACCCTCCATAAATTGACTTGCTAGACCGGAGGGGAACGGAGGATCAAAAGGGAAAAAAAAAAAATATGACTGGAAAGGCTAAAGAGACGCAATTGGGGGGGGGGGGGGGGGAAAATGGAGGAAATTAAAAAAATTCAGTTTCCCCAAATTGACACGAGGTACGGAATTGGACGTTTTGCGATACCAAGCGCTGGATTTGAATTTGAGCGGAAGAACGCAGATGTTTGGAATATTACAAAAAATTAAAAAGTAACTTTTTCGTAATATTAATGTTAGGAATATAAAAATTAGCTGGCCGGATGGCCCATTCTGAGCAGTGAACTAATATGTTCTTAATTTTACAGACGGATAGATAATATTGAAAATAATGACAAAAGACAGTGTAGTTTACATCAGCCACAGACTGCATTGAATCTAACATATCGTTATTTGCACACAAAAACACGACCTTGGACACAGATGTTCAAATTTACTTGGCATAGAAGTGAAGGGACATTGGTGGTAGCTGTGTCTAAATATAACTTTTTACAACAAAAAATTTGAAGGGGAGAGAACGGTTGGGTCAAAAATCGAGCACAATTTTGTAGAAACACAAGTAGAGACGGACAGACTAACAGATAACCATCCATACGTGACTGAAGCTTGACTGAAATGACGTTAGTGAGGAAATTTGAAATTAAAAATAAACCTCGGCAGTGATTGGCCACAGACAATCATATCATTAGCGCTCAGAGCGCATTTGGGGTCATTCTTCAATAATTGTTCAGTGTTAGACACAGATTTTAAAGTGTGGTGTTTTCCCATATGAAAGACAGTGAGTTAAATTTAGGGACGCCATCCTATAGCCAGCAGCTCAGCTGAGTTTTGCTAGCACTTCTGTGTTAATTATTCATAATCTGAGCTGCGAGTTCTGTCGCCAACGAAGCAGTATCTATTCGGGTGGTGATTTACACAAGTGTATCTGTGCAGTCCTTGTGACAGAGACCACCATTATTGCCCGCCAGCACGGAGAGGTGGGACCGCCTGATTTCAGCACCAGAGCTACAAATACCAGATGAGTGAGCCTCTGGTCTGCTGGATATTCACCAACCCCATTTAGTTGCAGATACCCCATAAAAATTCCCACCATTTTCTGGACACTAGGTAGTCAATATAGACAGGTGTGATGAGACCACCCCAACAGCACAGACAATAAATATCCTCCCTAGTAGCTGACTACCAGAACATTTTAATAAAACTAACTATTCTAGTACTTAAATATGTTAACACTTTTTGCATTTATTATGTAACATTCCATGCATAATTTTTATAAATTTTAAATCCTTCTTTTAAAACAAGTTCTGGTCAAAATAAAACTTGATCCAGAACAAATAAATGTAATATAATTATATCAAAAACTTTACACACGTGAGTTAGTTCAGTGTATTTTAACACTTGTTAATCTTATTAGTCTTGTTAAATATCTATGGGTATATTTATAACTATCACACCACAGTACACATCATAACCCTAGACACTTTACGCAGCTACATTCATTAAAAAAAAAAATTAAGTGTGAGGTCGTAGTGGTAGCAAGAAAGGCCTTCTGACAATTCTCAATTACATTTTATCTCAGGAGCCTTCACAGCTGGCCTCATACAATTTACATGTAGTACCATCATCATCATACAATACCATCAATACCACTACAGAACCACTGGTAAGAGAATACCTGCGTGCTTACTATTTCGCTAACCTTAACGCTCGGGAATAGCAGTGAATAAAATGGTAACACTTTTAACACATTTAATACTTAAGCACAACTTAAATTATTACCACAATCAGAAATTTAAATCCCCACGGGACAATTTAACACATTTAGCGAATAAAATGGTTCCTAGACTGGCGTGATTAGATTTATCAAAAATTTCTGAAAGACTGATAACTGACTAGGAGATAAAGCAACATATATACATATTTTGTGTAATTATCTCTAAAGGATGCGATACTTCACACCTTCTGTGTTGCGGGGAATTCAGTAATCTAAGTTTCCCGAGATGAAAGGTTTTGATATACGCTCTACTGGCGTTTGCCGACTAACATCATACGACGTGAGCCGTACGAACGGACCGTCTTAAATTGTCTCCCCCTGCCGTATCAAATACTTAAGTCCCCTGAAAATGTAAACATCAAAGATACGGGAATAATATTATCGCCCTTGATTCTTCAAACAAACACACCGTTTATTTCTACGCGCGTCTGTCTAATTGCCGATAAATGGCAAATCAGCTAGCGTGAGAACTCGGGTAAGGAAACGTGATTCGCTCCCCTGTTACCTGGCATGTTGTGAAAGTAGGTAACCAACTCGTTAGCGCAAAAAAAGACAGGAAAAATAGGCGTGGCTACAAATTATGACTCAGAAAAACCACAAAATTGCATGGTTTTTTCGTAGCACCGTTAAAACACTAATTGAGGAAGCCAGGTGGTCGGATTTCTGAGGATATATTTACATTTCCACGTCACAAATATATAAATATATATTCTCCCTGTCTTTTTTTCTATATTGTGCATTCCTTTCATTTTTTCGTTACTTGTATTTTGTCTCATATTGGAACGCATGACTCGGGTTTCGTGGTGTTATTTTCGCACGACCTAGCCCTGGTAAATATAACATTAACAACCCAGCTGGGTACAGATAGATAAACCTGCCTTACCTGTTAAAAGTAAACACAGACATGAACGTATCTCGCTCACACCAAGTGAGGCACCGTTACTTCTCGTATGGTTGGTTAATCGAAAGATAAACTGCAAATGTACTTTCGGCGTGACAGAAATGTGATGCAACATTACCACGGGTGGACTCTTGTTTGTTAGCATTTACAATAACAAATTAAACTGAAGATTTAGTTAAGAATTACGAGTCTTCTAAAAAGCGGTAGTGTAAATACCTTATATGGGAGGAGTTTGAAATTGCCGGTTGTCATGAGAAATGTCATGAGAGAAGAGGGGAGAAGATATTGTCGCGGGATTTGCCTCCCCTTTAATTTGCAGTATTGGTCCACCAGTGGCCAAAACTCAAGAGTACCTAATAAGGGTCTTCAAAGGTGTCTACCTTCGCACAAGATTACTCTTGGTAGAGTTGTAGATAGAAGAATAATGATGTTTCTATGTCAAGGGAGTGTTCACAAGATAATTCAGAAGTCAAGAACAATGTTGCATAGGGCAGAGCATTATTAACTTTTATCTGATCCGGCACCGTTTGTAGATGTTCTATAGGGGACATGTCTGGTGATAGGGCAGGCCAATCAATCGTCACAATATTCTGCTGCTGTAGATATTGCTGCGTAATGCATGCGGTGTGCGCACGTGCGTTATCCTGCTAGATAAGCTGCAAGTCTGGATAATTTGTGAACGCAGGAGCAACCAATGCACCCAGAACCTCATCTCCATATGTCACAGCATTAATATTTCCACGGAAGACGTGAAGAGGCAAGCGATGGTGAAAACTGAATCCTCCCCAAATGTGAATACTGCCACCTCCAAATCGGTTGTGCTGACGAACACAGCAATCTGCAAAGCGCTCTCCACACCGTCGCCAAATCCGCATACGTCCAGCAGCAAAGGATATGTTGAATCTGCTCTCGTCTGTGAATAGGACAGCATTCCACTGTAGTCTATTCCATCTGACATGTTGCTCTGCCCATTGCAGGCGCTGCTGACGATGTCTGTGAGTCAAGTTTGGTCCAACATAAGGTCGTCTTGCAGTAAGGCCTGTATCTCTGAGTCGTCGTATGACTGTCATTCGAGAGAGTTGCTCACGTCTACCAACTATTACTCTTGCTGTTTGACTTGCCGGGAGAGAACGATTCCTTAGGTGACTCAGCACAATATGACGATCTTGCGCAGGGGTAATGAAGTGGGATGGTATAAATATTTATAGGGGACTTAGTGTACTGACTGAGATCAGCTGTGAAGGTATCTATATCTATTAAGAGTAGTGTATTATAGATAACCTTACTTGCTACCACATATCTATATATATCTCAGTCAGAATTATTCTGGAATAGTGTGATGACTACGTTATGTGTCTAGGGTATGTGTATGATGAAGTGTAAGTAAAAACAACAGACAGATAAACAATTTAATTTAATCCACTACTCTTGACAACACTGTGACACTCACATACATATAACACTCTATGAGAATATCTTAAGGAGTCACTGATAACTTTTCAAATAACAATATGTATTCATTGCTGTCATGAATGTATATGTGTCCTGATTCAAATACAAAGGGAACCAGGAATCACAATCAATTTTAATTACAAGTTATATGTACAGAATTTATCGATATGAATATTGTAGTGACATATATTATTAAAAGTATCCTATGTGTGTCAGTTGTGTAGTAGTAATATGAGGTAATACTGGTTTTGTTTTGTTCAAGCTCTGTTGGTATTTGTCATCATGACTTCAATAGTTTGTCTTTTGGGACTAGTATTGGATGTTCTCAGTTCCTGATATTAAGACAATTAAATTCCCCTCTGAATGTTATTTTTACAAAGTCATTTCAAGATGAGGGGACATAATGTTGAGCTCAGCTGGCCAATTCGCTTATCTGGCGTGATGGCGGCAGGAAAGGACTCCTCTGCTCGAATTCTCCCTGGGCTCAGGAGACACCTCACTGATAGCTAAAAAGACCAAGGAGTATGCTGTCCGACTCTGGATTCAGCAAATCTCTGACCAGATGCTGCTCAGTACCATCAAGACCACTGTCCCACAATTCATACGAATAACACAGATACGTTGATTAGCAATGAATTCTGGCACAAACTGGCACAAATTCCCATCTGCTTATGTTCCAGGCTTTTATTTTAGCAAAAATATGAGCTGGCTTCAACGCACTGTTGCTTTATCAAGCTTATTTGCACTAGTGGTCTCGAACTAACGCTCCTAAGTGAGTATATCAGCGAGTCTAGCCAATGAGGCCACGTTTCGACAAGTGTTTGAAAAAAATGTTACCTTTCTACGTCTCCCTAACAACCAAGATAGTATTTATAGCCCGACCAATCGTGGTTAGTTTTTCATTTGTTGCGCTCCAATCAATTTGGAGTTTACATGGTAGGCTATTTATGTAACGTAAGGTTTTTTTTCAAACACGTTATAAAAAAATTTTATGAGCAGAAATGATTTCATGCTGTCAGGCATCCCCAATATTTTATTTTGGTTATAACTTGTTAATTCCTAGACTATTTGCGTAACGTTTTACATATTCTTTGTCAGCAAACCCTAAGGAACCCAAATATCCAAATTTAAAAGAGCTACGTGGCTGCGTTCAAAATATGTATTTTCTACCTCCTGTTTCGAAGATGTGCTGTCTGGGAAGGGTAGTGTATTTTATCACTGTCCGTCTGAAAAAAAATTAGTGCATGTAGTCTTACACGCGTGATGGCAGCATTTGTGTATCGCGCGAAGCGTGTTGCATGCGTTCCTGATTTTCAGCCCTCCCTTCTCTCTATCCTTTTGTCCATCTGTCTCGTTCGTTTTGGTAACGCAGTGTAGAAAAAGACATGAATGAAACGTTACAATTTGCTTACGCAGTAGAAAACAAGGGGATTTCGAGTACAGTCTTTGTGACAGCACTGTTATTTACCATTGCTCTTTTCTTTATTTATTATATGTATTTATTAGGCTTTATATTTACTTGATAATTTATATATGTGGATTAGAATATTCCACGACACCTCCCCTCTTAAAACAGACATTATATGTCAGTCCTTTATTCTATATACACATAGAGAAATTTATTATTATTTCTGGGGTTTACGGTGATTCTCATCACACGGATGGCGGCTTAAAAAATCCGCTCCCAAATTGGTTTTTCCAGATATATACTCAATGCTAAAATTATATGGAGCCAAAAGTAAAGACCATCGGAGTAACCTGGAGTTCTCATGCTTAGCCTGTGCTAGAAACGATAAAGGTTTGTGATCTGTTTGCAACTTAAATGCCTTCCCATATAGATAAATATTGAATTTCTTTATCGCCCATATTACTGCAAGACATTCTTTTTCGCTAGTTGAGTAGTTGATTTCAGCTTTATTCAACTTTCTGCTAGCATATGCCACTGGGCTTAATTCTCCATCCAATGCATCTGATTTCTGTAGTAGAGTTGCACCTAACCCAATATTACTTGCATCCGTCCTTACAATGAATTCTTGACTTAAGTCAGGTAATTTCAAAATGGGTTTACTTGTGAGCTTTTCCTTCAATTCTTGGTAAGTCATTTCACATTGTGGTGTCCATGTAATGCGATCTGGATGTCCTTTACGTGTCAATTCAGTTAACGGTGCACATATGGAATTAAAGTTTTTGATATACTTCTGGTAGAAACCACATAATGAGACAAAGGATCTCACGTCCTTCTTGGTATGTGGTCTCGGGGCTTTCTGTAGTTTCTCTAAATTCTTTGGGTCAGGGGTCATGTTTCCCTGATAAACTGTGTGTCCCAAAAATTCCAATTCTTTACATCCAACGCAACATTTGGTTGGTCGGGCTGTTAAATTTGCCTCCCTAAGTCGATTAACCAGCATGTTCAGAGAGTCAATGTGTTCCTCAAATGTTTCTGTGGCTATCAGGATATCATCCATGAAATTTGTTATACATGGATTATTCAGAGGGTCCAATAATTTTCTCATCATTCTAGAGAAGACACTAGGCGCATTCTTCAATCCAAATGGCAATCTATTAAACTCATAGTGTCCTTCTGAGGTACTAAAAGCTAGGTATGGTCTAACCTCAGGCTTTACTGGGATCTGATAGTATCCTTTACTCAAATCCACTTTTGAGAAATATTTAGCTTTATTTAGTCTGGCAAACAGCTGATTTGTATCCGGCAATGGATCCACCTGTCCTTCTGTAATAGCATTCAGTCACCTGTAATCTATACAGAGTCTATGTTCTCCAGAGGGCTTCCTTAAGAGTACAACACCGGAACTATACGAAGATTCACTGTGTGAAATAATTCCTTCCTTCAATAGATAGTCTATCTCTTCCTTCAAAGCTTTCTCCTTAGCAAACGGAATCGAATATGGGTTCATACAGACAGGTGTGGGGTCTATCAGTTTCATATCATATTCCAATAGGTTTGTATGCCCTGGTCGGTCTGTTAACACCTCTGCATGATTATTTAGAACCTGTTGCACTCTCTCTTTCTGAGTTTTCGTTAAATGTGTACTGATTTTCACCTGTGCTGCTGTCTCACAGGGGTGTAATGGATATTCAAATGATGAAGTGGTTCCTTTTTCATCTCCATGGCGATGGACAAGGTCAACAAGTGTGTCTCTTCCTGATGTTCTCTTTCCAAATATTTCTTCAGGAGATTCACATGATAGATTTTTTCTTTCCCCTTCTTATCTATCTTATAATTTGTTCTAGACACCTTCTCTAAAACTGTATATGGACCCTGCCATCCAATTTGTAACTTATTCTGACTCCCGGGCAAAAGAAGCAGTACTTTCTCTCCCACAGCCAAATTTCTGTCCTTCGCCTTCCTGTTATAATAGGCAGCATGTTTCTTCCTGGCTTGTTTCAAATTTTCATTGGCAAGTTTCCAGCCAGTTTTTAACCGAGTGGACAGCTCATTCACATATTGGTATGAAGATGTAATGTTTTCCTCTGCCTTTTCATCAGTCCACGTTCTTAACAAAGCTACATATGGACCTTTAATTGTGTGGACCTATTTGTCCATTAACCGGTATGGTCTCTTCCACTCGAAGCTTTATAGTGATGATTTTTCCTCCCAGAATTATCATTCACAAAACGACCGCTACCAATTTTTCTTTTGGGGCTTTCTCCCCTCTTAAAATTCTTGATGAGAGATTTCCTCTCTACATCCTCTTCCTCCAGTTTGTTTAGTCCGATTGAGGGATTTTCGGCTTATCCTGGGGTAAGACATCTTTTTGCACTCTCCGCATAGTGGCCATTGTAAAACAGTTAAGTGAAGCTTGTCCGTGAAAAGGGGCTTCCCATTCCATTTGGTCCACTTTATCAAATCTATTTTTCCTTTTATTGTCAGGCCTGATTTTGCCCCGTGGCGTGTCCAGGTCCTGATCCATGTTCCCACTTGTGGGTGTTCCCTCATGTGCTATGCTACACCTTTCTACAAAATTTTCAATGTCCCATCTTGCTTTGGGCCAATAATAATTGTGAGCCACCTTTTGAATGATGGTACCTATCTTCTCATGGTCCCCATCTGGGTTCACATGTAGTCTCCTTATTAAGTCTGCCCTATATCTTTTAGGAAGTACCAGCTGTCCCTGACCTTTGGATCTAGCTCCAGTCTTCCTATACATCAACTTGTTTTTCATGTAAAAATCTCCCTTGCCTGGAGTTGTATGACAAGTTGACAATTTTCTGAAACAAGGCTTGAGTGTTTTATCCCCAGCCTGTGCCTTCCTCATCTCTTCTGGAGTGGTATCTAACATAATATCCTCCTCCTGTCTTGAGGTCGACCTGACCTGAGGGTTGCCATATACACAGGTTTCCTTCTGCAACGGTCAGTGTCATGATTGTCCATCTGACAATTCTTACACCACCTTTTTCCTTGGTTGAAAGATTTTCTTTCATTATATTTCCTTTCATCGAATTGTGGGAATTTATTTTTATTGTCATACCGTGGCCTATCAAATTGGTGCTTACCTTTATTTTGATCCTTAGGATCAAATTTATTAAAGTTCTGTGGTGCCCTAAAGTTATCCACTTGTTTCTTTTTTATTACCTGTTACCTCTGCTTGAGCTGCTTGATACCTTTCAGCAACATTTAGCAACTCACCCAGCCTCTCTGCACCTTGTTCCATGAGAAACTTTCTCAGGTCTGGAGCCATGGACTCTCTTAGTTGCTCTATAAGGACCATTTCCTTAAGATCTTGGGTTTTCCCCAGAGAAGTCCATTTCTCCAAGTATGTCTCTATTCGTGCAGAGAACTGGTGATATGTTTCACCTGACAGTAGTTTAGCATTCCTAAATTTTTCCTATAAAATTCTGCATTCTTTTCATACCTTAACAAAAGAGCCTGCTTTAGCATGTCATAATTTTCCTGATCACCTCTGCTCATTTTTGCAAAAAACTTCATAAGCTGCCCCACGAAGTCCCTGAGATAACTTTAAGCTCCACCTTTCTCTCTCTAACCCATACGTGGTAGCTAATAGTTCGTACCTATTTAGGTAGCTCTCTATATCATCGTCTTTCTCAACAAAATGATCTAAATGAAAATTCATAGCTGAGGTTGAGGCTCCCTGAGTAACCGTAGCATCAGAGGCAAAGGGACTGGCACCATTTTCAGGAACATGGCCTTGAAACTCAAACTCCCTTAGTCGTAATTCATGTTCCCTTTGTAATCTTTTCTCCTCCTTTTCTGCTTCCCTCTCTGCAGCTAATCTCTTCTCTTCCCTTTCTGCAGCTAATTTCTTCTCTTCTCTTTCTGCAGCCTGTCTTCTTTCCTCGGCTTCTCTTTCTGTAGCTAATCTTTTGTCTTCTCTTTCTGCTTCCAATTTCTTAGCCTCTTTGTCAGCCTCAATCTGCAACCTCTTAGTCTCAGCCTCAGCTTGCAACCTCTTAGTCTCAGCCTCAGCTTCAAATTGTAACTTCTTAATTTCCCTGTCAGCCTCTAACTTTCTTTCGGCTTCAAACCTTCTTTCTTCGCGTTCAATAAATTTGTCACATTCCGTAGTAACATAGGCAACCATAACTTGCCCATCTAATCCTAACTCTTTTGCAGTCTGTACAGCAGCAGATCGAAACTTGGCCAGGTCCGCCATTGTCTATCAGGTAAATTTCTACAATGTCTAACCAACAATTTAATCTCTAAGTATATCTAATGGACAACACAGGCACCGTGAGCTCAACCTTATTCAATTCCACCCAAGGATACCTTTTAATTCTTATATTCCCTGAAGTGAATTACCCCCAATATTTTTAATAGGGAAAGATTCAAAATCCCAAGAGCGAGACCCCAATATATGTGGTGAAGTGGGATGGTATAAATATTTATAGGGGACTTAGTGTACTGACTGAGATCAGCTGTGAAGGTATCTATATCTATTAAGAGTAGTGTATTATAGATAACCTTACTTGCTACCACATATCTATATATCTCAGTCAGAATTATTCTGCAATAGTGTGATGACTACGTTATGTGTCTAGGGTATGTGTAGGATGAAGTGTAAGTCAAAACAACAACAGACAGATAAACAATTTAATTTAATCCACTACTCTTGACAACACTGGGACACTCACATACATATAACACTCTAAAGGATATCTTAAGGAGTCACTGATAACTTTTCAAATAACAATATGTATTCATTGCTGATATGAATGAATATGTGTCCTGATTCAATTACAAAGGAACCAGGAATCACAATCAATTTTCTTTACAAGTTATGTACAGAATGGATTAATATGAATATTGTAGTGACATATATTATTAAAAATATCCTATGTGTGTCAGTTGTGTAGTAGTAAAATGAGGTAATACTGGTTTTGTTTTGTTCAAGCTCTGTTGGTATTTGTGATCATGACTTCAATAGTTTGTCTTTAGGGACTAGTATTGGAGATGTTCTCAGTTCCTGATATTAAGACAATTAAACCCCCCTCTGAATGTTATTTTTATAAAGTCATTTCAAGATGAGGGGACATAATGTTGAGCTCAGCTGGCCAAATCCGCTTATCTTGAGTGATGGCGGCAGGAAAGGACTCCTCTGCTCGAATTCTCCTCTGGGCTCTGGAGACACCTCACTGATAGCTAAATGGACCAAGGAGTATGCTGTCCGACTCTGGATTCAGCAAAGCTCTGACCAGGTGCAGCTCAATACCATCAAGACCACGGTCCCACAATTTCATGGAAATAAACACAGATACGTTGATTAGCAATGAATTCTGGCACAATTACTGGCACAAATTCCCATCTGCTTATGTTCCAGGCTTTTATTTTAGCAAAAATGTGAGCTGGCTTCAACGCACTGTCGCTTTATCAAGCTTATTTGCACTAGTGGTCTCGAACTAACGCTCCTAAGTGAGTATATCAGCAAGTCTAGCCAATGAGGCCACGTTTCGACAAGTGTTTGAAAAAATGTTACCTTTCTACGTCTCCCTAACAACCAAGATAGTATTTATAGTCCGACCAATCGTGGTTAGTTTTTCATTTGTTGCGCTCCAATCAATTTGGAGTTTACATGGTAGGCTATTTATGTAACGTAAGGTTTTTTTTTCAAACACGTTATAAAAAAATTTTATGAGCAGAAATGATTTCATGCTGTCAGGCATCCCCAATATTTTATTTTGGTTATAACTTGTTAATTCCTAGACTATTTGCGTAACGTTTTACATATTCTTTGTCAGCAAACCCTAAGGAACCGAATTATCCAAATTTAAAAGAGCTACGTGGCTGCGTTCAAAATATGTATTTTCTACCTCCTGTTTCGAAGATGTGCTGTCTGGGAAGGGTAGTGTATTTTATCACTGTCCGTCTGAAAAAAAATTAGTGCATGTAGTCTTACACGCGTGATGGCAGCATTTGTGTATCGCGCGAAGCGTGTTGCATGCGTTCCTGATTTTCAGCCCTCCCTTCTCTCTATCCTTTTGTCCATCTGTCTCGTTCGTTTTGGTAACGCAGTGTAGAAAAAGACATGAATGGAATTTAAAATTTAGGTCAACTTGCATATTTCAAGGTTTTTCTTAGAAAAGCAGCACATTTTATTGTGTGTTTGGGAAACGCGTGTATGTTGCAGAAGGCCTTTAATATCAACGTGAAACGTTACAATTTGCTTACGCAGTAGAAAACAAGGGGATTTCGAGTACAGTCTTTGTGACAGCACTGTTATTTACCATTGCTCTTTTCTTTATTAATTATATGTATTTATTAGGCTTTATATTTACTTGATAATTTATATATGTGGATTAGAATATTCCACGACAAACGGCCTTTTTATACCGAGTATAATGCCACAACGCGTACACATTTTCAGGGTCATAGCTGTTGGGAATCGTGTTGCACGTGTACCTTTCATTGTTTTCATGTAGTCTGTACACAAACCCGTGGGTTGAATCATGCAATTTCCATTCCAGCAACCATTCGCTCTCTACCTCATGACAAACACGGGAAAATCCATTCCCACACTTTTTTTCCAGCTTCTCGGCATCAGTATATATAATAGTGGTGTGTTTTTAATGTGCTTCAGTATATATATATATATATATATATATATATATATATATATATATATATATATATATATATATATATATATATATATATATATATATAATATATATATATATATATATATATATATATATATATATATATATATATATATATATATATATATATATATATATATATATATATATATATATATATATAAGATTCTTGATCATATATGCGCTCCCTTATCTATAAGAACTGAATCAACTACGAATTTGTAAAATAACGTGTAACAAATTTAAAAATCAACTAGTCTTTAACAAATTTAAATAAATTTGGATGAAAGTGACTTTAGAGGGTTTTAAAAATTGTCTTCACTGAGACTTAATTGGGGACTGATGGTTATTAGTGTCCGTTGCTGGTGCCTGTTACAAACAACCCAACTGGCTGAGTACTGCAATGGTTGGTTGTCAGGTCTTTTGTGATGGGGACTCTTCTCTAGAGGCGTCTGGATGAACTTCACTCCTAATGTCAAGGTGGGTGTCTTCATAACGTGTCAACTGTAGGTAGTTGGCGTTGAACCCAGCCTCTTGAATCACAAGATAGTGGCGAAGACTTTTACTTCAGATTGGTCTCTTAAGTGTAACTTCGTACCACGAACTTTAGGAAAAATAAAAGAACAAATGCCTCTGCTAAGTACATTTGTGGGCTGAAGATTAACAAGCGCACTGCCTCGCTGTACACCCACAAATATTAGCCTCTCTGAATAATTATTATCCATGAGTATACACAGTATAACTCAGGGAATATGATTAGAAATCACCGTTATTTTTCTGGTTACTTTAATGGGGAAAATGTGTCTGGACAGCGTGAGTGCAATTGCTTGTGCCTGAATTAAAATTAACAAAGTAATTGATACTAAACACTTTATGCACGTGTGGTGTAATCATCACTCCTCACTGCTCCATTCGGAGTCTGGGGTCGCTTCTGCTTTCCCTTTCCTGAGCGAACTATCATAAAGCAAACACTAGCGTTTGCTGTAGTGGTTTATGAACATGCCATTTTCATATGTTGAGGTTGCCAGCCTCCTATGACTTGTATAACCACTTAGCAAGTACAGACATGTCAAAATTCATATGGTAAAATAAATGTTTACATTCACCCCAAATTAACTTTTAGGAAACACAATCTCCTGGCACAGTAGAATGGACACAGCAACTTTGATTAGCTGCTTCGAACCTATGGTCTAGGGTAGTTTCAGAATCCCTCTTATGACTTTTCTTTTGATTCCTTAAGTTTCCAGTCTTTGTATTTATAATTGCGGGTTCTCTTTTAAGTTATAAAGACGCCCAAATACTTCGATCTGTCACTGTTAATTCTGGAATAGTTTGTCCGATCCGTCTCTCTGGCTCCGGGGAGTTGTTACTTGACATTATGGAAAACGCAGTTTGATTTTTGTCTCCGATTTCGCTTGATTATATTTCCATTTCTCAGTCCAAGTCCCAGATGGTATTTCCGACCAGCTTCCAATGAAAACTAAAGTTTTTATCAGGCTCTCGATTTAGACCAATCCTGCCTCTTTAGAACTATGTGGGTCGGGGTGTTAAATCAATACTATCACCCGCGTGTTTTAAAATATCAATTTTAAAATTTAAACTCGTGACCTCTTTCAAATATGGCAGTAATACTTCCGATTGCACTTGTGCAAACTTACAAACACATTTTTTTTTCATCCTTAGCCGCCGACCGTCAAAGCAGTCAGTGGCCATCACGCCTAGTGGCATCTTGTAGGGCAACAACAAATTGATTCCACTTTGCTCGGTCGGTGGCCATCATTCGTACAGTGCCCCAACTCTGGTTCATTTTTTGCATCTCAGCCTCCACAGTGCTCCGCCAAGTTGTTTTTGGTCGGCCTCTCTTTCGTTTTCCTTCAGGGGTCCATAGCATAGCTGTTCTTGTGATGGCATCGGGGTCTCTTCTGAGGAGATGGCCAACCCAACTCCAGCGTCTGCCAGCTATGATGGTGTGCATGTTCTCTTGCTTGCTCCGAGTAAGCAGATCTTGGTTGGTGATGGTATTCGGCCAAAAGATTCGGTGAATCTTTCTTAGGCATGTTGTGTGAAAAGAGGACAATTTCGACATTTCCTTCTCTGTGACTCTCCAGCATTTCGCACCATAGAGAAGCACAGAAAGCACACAGCTCTGATATAATTTTAATGTTGTGCTTGTGCTGTATTGAGAGGACTTCCAGATGTTGTTTAGGCTAAAAAAGACTGTTCTTGCTTTGTTCATTCAGTTGTTGATGTCTTTGCTTGCTCCGCCGTCTGGTGTTACTATGCATCCTAGGTATGTGAAGGTGTCTGTCTGTACCAGTTGCTGATTCCTTACTGATATGGGCTCAGGGTTGCTCACATTGAGCGTCATGACCTCTGACTTCTTTAGATTGATGTTCAAGCCCACCTGCTGGCTAAACTTATTAAGTCTATCCGTTTTTTCCTGGATGTGTTGATGTGAATGTGCTAGTAGTGCAATGTCATCTGCATATTCCAGATTTTCCAATGTAGAAAATGTAGTCCATCTTATTCCTCTTGGACTTCCCTCTGTTGTCTGGCGCATCACCCAGTCTATGACTGTTAAAAAATCCCTGTCGTACTCCTGTCTTCACCTCAAAGGTTAGGTTTCTCTGCCCAACGCTACACGTAAAGTTGGCATAGAGGCTTTTTATGATTGACACTATGCAGCTTGGAATTCCATAAGCCCTCAGTATTTTCCATAAACTGTCAATATGTATACTGTCAAAAGCCTTTTTCAAAATCAACGAAATTAATGTACAGCTATCCTTGCCATTCTGAGCACTGCTCTCTAATGTTCCTGAGGGTAAATATATGATCTACACATCTTCTGTTCTTTCTAAATCCTGCTTGTTCTTTCCTCAGTTTGTGGTCTCCTGCTTTTGAAATTATCGGTATAATTATCATGCCTAGTATTTTGCTGGGAACTGAGAGAAGAGTGATTCCTCTCCAATTATTGCAGTCTGCAAGATCTCCCTTCTTGGGCAATTTGACAATTATTCCTTTGTTCCACTCTGTTGGTGTTGTTTTCCAGACTTGTGCAAATAGTGGTTCTAATAGTTCTGCTGCTAGCTCAGGGTCTGTCTTAAATAGCTCTGCATTTAAGTTATCATGGCCAGGAGCTTTTCCATTCTTTAACCCTTTGATTGCTGTGATGATTTCTTCTTTTCGTGGAATGTCTGTATTAACATCTAGATCGTTTTTAGCCTCAGGAACATTCAATTATGTCTCTGGTGGTTCCTTGTTCAGAGTTCTGAAATGCTCTGCCCATCTTGTTTCCTGTCCCTCTGCTGTAGTGATGAGATTTCCTTGCTTATCTCTTACTAATGTAATATTGTTTGCACCTCGTTTTTCGCTGATGAATTTAGTTATTTTGTATACTGTGCTTTGTTCATTTCTCAGTGCTGCCTCTTCTGTCTGTCTTGCAAGATCTTCTAGGAAATACCTTTTGTTGGCTCAGGTTTGGCGTTTAACTTCCTTGTCCAGCTGACTGTACTGTTCGCTATATAGTTGCTTTAACCTGGGGGACTTCGCTTCTGTTTTCTTTCTTTTCATTTCCTTTCTCATCATTATGGTGTTTAATGTTTCTGGTGTTATCCAGTCTGGCTTCTTCCTTTCCTGGAATCCCAAGCATGATTTGCTGCTTTCGTTATATATATATATTGTTGAAATGGTGTTGAATTTCTGGTCTATATCATCAGTCAATGTCTTTTCCTGGCTTTTGGCAAACTGATATCGTTTCTTTATGTCAGCCGCAAAAGCTTTTCTGGTAAGGGGGTCCTTCAATTTGTTGATGTCAAACCTTTTCTGTGTAGTTACAGTTGGTCCAGCCCTTCTTAGTTTCACTTTTAGTTTTGCTACTACTAAATGGTGATCACTTCCCACATCTGCACCTCTTCTTACCGTCACATCTTGTAATGCATGTCTCCATCTACCGTTAATCATGATGTGGTCTATCTGGTTTCTGTCCCGACCATTTGGTGATTCCCATGTCAATTTGTGAATTTCTTTGTGTGGAAAAAGTATTCCTCCAATGACCAGGTTGTTAATGCTACAGAAACTTATTAATTTATCCCCATTTTCGTTTGCTGTTCCGCTGCCGCATTTCCCTGTTACTCTTTCATTATATGTATTGTGTGTTCCAACTTTCGCATTGAGGTCTCCCATTACTATGATAAGATCATATCTAGGTGTGTCTTCCATTTCTTTCTGCAGTTGTTGATAGAATTCATCCTTGACCTCTTCATCGCTGTCATTCGTTGGTGCGTAGCATTGTGTTATTGTAGTATTGGTGAATCTACCTCTCAATCTTAATCTTATCAGTCTGTTGTTGATGGGTTTCCATTCCAGTAATGTCCTTTCTATTCCTTTCTGTAGAACATAGGCTACACCTTCATTGTGCTGTCCATCCTCTCTTCCAGAGTAATGTACTGTTTTAACTTTTCCTGCCCCTGTCCATTTGCTCTCGCTTATCCCTAGAATGTGTTACCTATAGTTTCTCATGTCTGCCGTGACCTATTTTAGTTTACCCGTCTCGTTCATTGTCCTAACATTCCAAAATCCTATTCTTGTTTCACGTTTTTCGGTCAGGACGTCGGTTTTCGTGTCAGTGGCTTCCTTTCGGCTTTCACCACTGACAGTCATACGAGCCTCAGACATCGGATGTCCGTCCCGCAGCAAAGTTTGTTCATTTGTTGTCGTTTCCGTAACTTCATTTCTTTTTACATAGACAGGGGTGTCAGCCTTATACAAAAACCCCCAACCTGGAGGACCAGGGTGTCTGCTTTAGTCTGACCGCTGCCCGCGCAAACCTGTCCAGCTTGGTAGAACCTTCCAGGAGTTAAACTCCCGCTGGTGTAGCTCTAGGGGTAGTCAGGGTACGCAAGCCGCCATACCTCGACAAGGAATGGATACCAGTGATGTAAGTTACAAACACATCGTTGAACCTTTTTCCTGGCTAATACCTTTCGCCCATATTGTCTCCTCTGATAGGTTATCCGTACTATTGTTACAGAGACGGACCATCGGAAGCGATTACATATTATCAACTTTGTTTGTGTACATATCTCAGACGAATTTCTTAGACTAACAATCTGGCTTTCTTTTTGTCGATCATGCGACACCACTGATGCGTGATGCCATATGATGATGGATGGTATCCGCATGTCTGGTTTTGTGTAGTGTGCAGATGTGTTCAGTCAAAACAATGTTCATACAAAAATAACAGGGCAATCCACATAGGACGTCAGTAAACTCACGACGTATAAAGTCAATGATTCTTGAAACAGCCGTTGACGTTTTTCTTCATTATTTATTGTGGACGCCACAGTGACAAAATGGTTACGCGAATATGTAGACACATCAAACAGTCATTATCACAGCAACATTCAATACAGCAATAGACGGTAGACAGCATTACAATGATGAGTCAGATGCATGTTATATTTCATAGTGCTGTAAATGTAGTCAGGTGGAAAACTCCATCCTTTTCTATAACAGCCAGGAGATAACCAGATGTATGAGATCAGTTCACTCTCCTTAGTCTGACTTCAGCAAGACAGACACGTCTGCCGAAGTATAAATAATGTCCTCAAAAATATCCTCTAGATAACAAAGGTTTTTCAAACCTAGTTCAGGTAACCAAGTAGCAAGTAATAGTCCTTGGGACCTGCATCAACCGATGCAGCACAATACAGCGACATGTGAGCTGGGAAAAACATCTCGTGACGACGACTTTCGAAGACAGGCTATGAACCAGAAATCGTTCACGACCAAAAATCGATAGAGTTAATGAAAAAGTCAATTTACCTTGCTTTCATGAAATACACAGAAATATCACGCCTCCCGGCATGTGGGAAACACTAGAGGTATTATCTCGAATAAACGAAATATCCATTAAGAGGACTACACATCCCTGACAGAACAAAAAATAGCGGAGATCCCCTCTTCAACGAGGCATCTCTTTCGCCATTCCAAATCGCTCACTCCACTAGTGGTGGGCGGAAACCGATCGACCCAGAAGCAAGACAAGTCATGCGCAGTCCAGCGCAAAATGACCACAGCTCAAAAACTCAACTGCATTCGATACCAACGCGAGAAGACAAATGCTTACCGAGAAAAGTGACTATAAATTTCAAGCAGTTGTTGCCCTTGCGTTATAAAATAGATATTGTAAAAAAACGATGTTGCGAGAATTTATCACGCAACATATCACCACCTCCTCCCGATAAAAAAAAATGTGGAACATATTTTTTTTTTAAATATCAAAGAGCATGCGATAAGCGGCTCAAAACGCACGAATTATGCGCTGATAATTAACTAAATTGCCTAACATGAGGCTAATTATAGAGTGTCTGGTGAGGATATACCTCAACAGAAAAATAAATATGTCTCAAAAAATATTCACATCGGGGAGGTGTCACCAACACACATCACGTTAGCATGTAAACACAATATACGTATGCAAGTTACTATAATCATCATTAAACAGCATACTCTAATATTGTCTTTAAAAATGGATGTACAAATCTGATAGGAAAATTTAAATAGTACATTATTTGACATGTAATGACATAAGTACATAGTAAAGTTAAACTACATGACGATCCAGGACATATGCTCTGGTATTCCGAGGGTAAGTACACAATCTAGAACTCGTCATGCTTGATACTAGTAAGGTAAGTCCTCAGCTCAACAATGACATTCTGAGAAAGTACAAGCAATATAATGCTAATTAATAACTAATATGCTTCATAAGGTACAATACATTATTAATAATTGTGGCTGTTTAGTAAACTAACGGCCCTTATATTAACTACTCAGTCCTCCTCTATCATCTTAAAAACGAACAGAAGAAGATGACAACAAAGCACGATAGTGTGTACATATAAAGTGAGTACAGATGTGCTAATCTATTGTAGTAATATAGGTGTGTTATGACTCTGTAATATATAGGAATATAGGACAGAAGTATTAGTTAGAGTCATGTGGGCATCTAGACAAAATGTCAGCCATCACATTATCCGCACCACGGATAGCTCGTACCGTGAAGTGAAAAGGTTGAAGAGCTATAGCATATCGAGTGGATCTCGAACTCTTCAAATTCTTAGTCTGAATAGCTGTAAGAGCTTTCTGATCAGTCTCTAGAATGAAATGTGCGCCCAGGAGGAATCTTTGTAGCTTTAGAATTGACCAAACCATCGCTAACAACTCACGGTCTAAACCCGAGTAGTTCCTCTCTGCCGCATTTAGTTTTCTAGAAAATGTACATAACAGGATGCAGAGTATTTGCATATTCTTGCATCAGTGCTGCTCCAATCCCAGTGGATGAAGCATCACTTCGAAGAACAAAAGTCCTATCAAGAGTAGGTAATCTTAAGATGGGAGGAGAAGAAAATATATTCTTGATTTGGTCTAATGAAGATTGGCATTCTTCAGACCAACGGACCAGATTAGGCGAACCTTTCTTCAACAATGTTGAGAGAGGTGCCATGATCGAAGATAAATTTGGAATAAATCTCCCATAAAATTGAATTAAACCTAAGAGACACCTAACTTGTTTCTTCGTTTTAGGAACAGAGATGTTCAGTATTTTGGAAGTATTGTGGTCTTCTGTCTTCAAGAGACCATGACCAACACGATGACCCAGGAAAGAGATTTCACCAAAACCAACAAAAGCTCTAGAAGGTTTTGCTGTCAAATTATTCTCACGTAGAGTGGACAGTAAGTCATATAACCCTAAATAGTGATCTTCCCAGGTATCACTGAAGAGACAGATGTCATCTAAGTATGCGATGACATCCGAACGATGTGACAGAATTCGACGCATCATGCGAACGAAAGTTGCAGGGGCGTTCATGAGACCAAAAGGCATAACATTCCATTGAAATAGACCCCTAGGTGTAGAAAAAGCAGTAAGAGGTTTGGCATGCTCTGCTAAAGGCACTTGCCAATAACCTTTAGACAAGTCAAGTTTAGTGAAGAATCTAGAATTAGAAAGTCTAATCAGTAGATCTTCTAACAAAGGCATCGGTTCAGCATCGAACTTTGTGACCTGATTCAATTTGCGATAATCAACGCAAATTCGTATGTTCTTATCCTTCTTCCGGACAATAACCATGGAAGAAGAATATGGTGAAGTCGATGGTTCAATTATATTTAATTGAATCATTTCATCCAATTCCTTTTCCACCTGCGACTGAAAGTGTATAGGAATAGGATACGGCCTAACCCTAATTGGATTATTGTCGGTAAGAATTATGTCATGTTCTATGACATCTGTGTGTCCAGGAATGTCAGTGAGAACATCCTGAAATGTTTGTAACATCGACAAGTCTCGTCGATGTTCGTCACCAGAAAGATTAGGAGAAACAGAAACGTTTTTCCAAGATTCCGTGGAATGTAATGGAACCACTGGAAGGGGAAGGTTGACATCAGAGAAGGTAGCTTCCTCATCCTGTATGACAGACAGGGATGAATAATGACCGTGAGGTGCAGGAGCATCATCCGTTGCCTGGAAAATAGGCAGCAAATAGTCCGGACGTTCGTGAAATTCCGAAAGCATGTTTATGTGGAAAGTTTTATGCTTTCCATCAATATCGACCACATAGTCAACATCGGAAATCCGAGAGACTATTGCATACGGACCTTTCCATGCAATAAGAAGTCTATTTTCCCTACTGGGGAGTAGGACGAATGCTTTGTCACCTGGACAAAGTTGTCGTAGACATCTATTCTTATTAGCAAACTGTCTTGCCTTCTCTTTAGCAATTTCTGATGAAGCAGTTGCTAGCTTACATGCCTCAATGATCTTTTGTCTAAGAGCAATGACATACTCATATGAGGATTGAGTTTCATCGCTAATATCATCGGCAGTGATGAGATCGTGTAATAAAGACATAGGGCCGCGTGGACGCGCGCCAAAGACAAGTTCGAAGGGAGAAAATCCTGTGTGTTCATTAGGGACTTCTCTATAGGCAAAGAGAGCCGCGGGTAAAAACCCTGTCCCAATCTTGAGGATGATCTTCAGTTATCTTACCAAGCAAAGTCTTGAGCGTTCTATTCAGACGCTCAACTAACCCATTAGACATAGGATGGTAGATACTACTGAGAGATCGTTCAATATGTAAGGTAGACATTACCTGTGACATAGTGTCAGATATGAGTTGAGTGCCATGGTCTGACAATATTTCTCTGGGGAACCCCAAGCGAGAAAATATCAACCAAAGAGCATCTGCGATATCTGTAGTAGATATGCTCTTAAGAGGAATAGCCTCTGGCCAACGTGTGCACATATCGACACATGTAAGGATAAACTGATGTCCTCTGGCCGACTTGACCTTAAAAGGGCCAATAATATCTATGGCCATTTTCTGAAACGGCCGAATAGGAATGTCAGCAGCCTGGATAGGCGCAGCATGCCGTGGTCCTCTAGATTTGACCTCCTGACATACCTTGCATGATCGGCAGTAAATACGAATGTCCTTATTGACAAAAGGCCAAAAGAAAGCCGCAAGGACTCTCGACTTCGTACGGGAAAAACCCATATGTCCAGCACATTGCGAGTCATGAGCATGTTGTAATATTTGCACTCTCATGCTCTTGGGAACAAGAATTTGCGAATGTGCCGACGTAGTCGAATCTTGTACCATACGTACAAGTACGCCGTTTCTCATTGCAATCCAAGATTTTCTATTTGTATCCTGATTCGGATCACCTTTCTTCGCAAGAACGAAGAATTTTTTTAAAGAAGGATCTTCTTCTTGCAATTTTATGAAAGAGTCACGAGTGATTACTAAGTGACTATCTTGGCTATCAACTTCATTATCACTATTCAGTGATGTTTCGGGTGTTTGTAGAGCTTGTGCTCTTGTAACCACTGCATTTGTAGCTTGCATGTTATTATCTTCCCAAGCAGCAATCTGCTGTGGGGTACACTCCCTAACTCCGTGAATACGACCAATAATAAGGTCCGCAATAGGATTAGGTAAGAGACAAGCATGCACATCTCCAGTAAAGAAAGGAGTGGCAATGCGAATTACAGCAGTAGGATATTTTTCTAGAGTGCCGCCAAATGTGACACATTTAATAACCCTTCCTGTAGCACAAGATGGATCTACAAGCGATTGTCTAACACCAATTGTGGTGCATCCGGAATCGAAAAGTAGTGAGACCGGAGTATCATTAACAAGACCCTTATGTAGAATTAAAGAACCCCTCCCGTCATGCGCAACAGCAGCAGGAAGAGCGGGAAGTGGGTGACCACAACTCAAAGTAGTTATGGTACCCGGTTCGAATAAAGTACTGCATTGGGGGCATTTGTTTGCTCTCTCAAAGTCAAAAGCAGAACCAGTGACAGCGTCAAAGTTTTTACTATCAACAACATGATTACAGGCTCCCTCAGTTTCCTGTTGTACAGCATTAGCCTGCTGATATCTCTTTTTTTTGTGTTGAGATCTACCCCGACTATTATTACCTCTGAAGTTATCAGAGTTATTATTATCTCTGCAGTTATTATTGTCTCTATTGTAATTGTTATCCTGGTTTGAATTCCAGTTTCCACGATTACTATCATGTTCACATTGATGCGAACATCTATTTGTTTGGTTCTGAGGTCTTCGGCAGGAATAACCTCTATTACCATATCCTCTTTTGAAATGCTTATAATTATTAGGATGATAGTAACGACCACTATCAGGTTGTCTCCAATTCTTCGAAGAAGAATCACCATGAAATTGGTTTCCATGATTTTGACAGAAATTACCGCTGCTCTTTCTATCAAAATTTTGTTGGAATCTACGAGCAAAGTTTTGACCATACGGAGCTGCCGAAGCAACTGGTAAACCTTCTTTCACCTTAGAGTTACCCATGGTTATGTGTGGGTGCGCAGTTACGTATTGGCAACAGAAATCTTCCATTTCTTTTATTGTTTTAGGTTTACGTTCATGAAGGAAAGCAAGGAAAGACTCATTGACAGACGACATGACTTTGTCTCTAAGTATTAAGTCCATAAGTCCTTCATAAGTTTTTTCCGTCTTAGATAGTTCAACCCATCGTGAGAAAGTAATGCGTATTCTTGCAATAAACTCGGAGAATTCAACTCCATTTTCAGGTAACATGTTTTTAAATTGTAGACGATAGCCGTCTTCGTTAAGCTGATATTTCTTTAACAGAGCGGCCCTGACAACCTCATAATTGTTCTTGTCAGGTTCATCCACCATATTTAATATACTTAGAGCTTTACCTGTCAGTATCCCTGATAACTGATAAACATATTTTGCTTTGTCTATGTTATGAGCTGTACATGCTTGTTCAAATCTGTCCAGATAGAACATTATGTCATCACTGGAAGGACTAAATGTTGGTAACTTAATCTTAAAAGTATCATTATTAGCCTTACCAGAAGATGAACCCTTGTTTGAATCATTACCATTACTCATGTTCATCAATTTCAATTTTTCCAACTCTAAAGCTAAGACCTTTTCTTCATGTTCCATTTTTGCTTTCTCTTTCCTCTCATCAGATTCTCTCTGTAATCTTCTCTCCTCAGCCTGAGCCTCTATTTGAAGTCTTTCAGCTTCTTTTTCAAGTCTTTTATTTTCAGCCTCTTTTTCAAGTCTTTTATTCTCAGCCTCTTTTTCAAGTCTTTTATTTTCAGCCTCTAGCTGGAGTTTTCTTTCCTCAGCTTCTGATTCCCTTTTTTGTTTTTCCATTTCCATTTGGAATCTTTTTTCATCCACCTGCATCTGCAGTTTCTTTTGTTCAGCTTCCATCTGCAGTTTCATTTGTTCAGCTTCCATTGCTTTATCATATCGAGCAGTTGCAAATTCTTCTAACTTATCACCAGTCTTCCCAAGCAATTTACCCTGCTCAATAAAGTGCTCAAATGTAGACATGTTGTCTAACATATGAGTCCAAAACCTGAAATAATTAACTAATTTATTTCAAACCTAAGTGTAACAAGTCTTAATTAAGCACTTGTATATTCACATCACCTTATATTATCCCAGTCTCTGTGGGAAACAAGTCTCCAATCAAAGAACTTGTATATGAAATATCACCAATCAATTCTTGATCATAAGTGCACTTCTCATTCAATAGTGCACGACACTATTCATCATTCATTTATCATCAGTGTAGTAGTAACAGTGCATTAGCATAGCCCATTAACTAATTACTATAACTGTAAACAATGACTATGTAAACACATGCAGAATGTAAACATTGAAAATGTAAACAATGCAAACAATGTAAACAATAACAATGTAAACAATAACAAAGATCAGCAACAATACAAAAACGTTCGCAGAAATCAACTAAAAATAAAGCAGAAATTAATGAAATATCACAAAAAATGTGACGATATCTGCGCTATAATTAAACAAAATACATGACACCACAGTGTATAAACAAAAATGTTGTATGAAACTAAATTATAGACAAGAGTAGGCTAACAAATACAAACAAATCAAAACAAAACTAAAGAATGCGAAATAATAACGAAAACAATATTAAAACATGTCATCACAGCTAACATAAATAGCAACAGAAGTCGCTTAGCAAATTCCAGTATCGGAAATTTGCAAACCCTACAGAAAACGCTCACAATAGACGACCTCTATGACGTGGCATAATCTAACGGAGACACCACCCAACCGAGAACCCGCTGAAATATAAACATATAAATATACAAATAACATATAAACATATAACATAAAGAATGAGATGATACACAGAAGACTCAGCAGAAGTATAAGGGCACAGTTTACATACAAACAGGCCACTTAACTTATAGGCTTCCAATCGTCGAACAGCAGAAAAAACGGATGTCAATCAACGTCCTAAAGAGCGAAGCTCCAACGATGATGGCACATCTGAACTGCTTCCACTGCTAACACGATGGTACTTGAGCTTCTGACATACTGTGTGTTGAGTTGTTTCGGCACTTGACCTTCTAATCCAAAAGTAAGTTGATGGAAATCGGTACTTGGCCTTCTTCAGAAAACAACCCGTTTCAACCGGCACTTGACCTTCACAAAAACGACAGCACTGGAACCTTGACAGCAGCAACTTGCTTGACTTGCGTAAAAGATAACAGCAGTCCGAGTTATCCGGCAACATGTAACAACGCCGGGTACTGTCAAATTCTTGTTTCCGTCAAAAAATTGAAATTTTGACTTTTACCGGGCAACGCCGAGTACTTTGAAAATTTTGAAGATGTTGGCTGTCTTGAAGAATGTTAATTTCTTGAAGGATGTTGATGAATTCTTGTTGAAAATGAAGTGGGTAAGGGACCCCGTGTTTGCTGGTACCAGAATCAAACCAGCTTATGGCCACCAAATGATGCGTGATGCCATATGATGATGGATGGTATCCGCATGTCTGGTTTTGTGTAGTGTGCAGATGTGTTCAGTCAAAACAATGTTCATACAAAAATAACAGGGCAATCCACATAGGACGTCAGTAAACTCACGACGTATAAAGTCAATGATTCTTGAAACAGCCGTTGACGTTTTTCTTCATTATTTATTGTGGACGCCACAGTGACAAAATGGTTACGCGAATATGTAGACACATCAAACAGTCATTATCACAGCAACATTCAATACAGCAATAGACGGTAGACAGCATTACAATGATGAGTCAGATGCATGTTATATTTCATAGTGCTGTAAATGTAGTCAGGTGGAAAACTCCATCCTTTTCTATAACAGCCAGGAGATAACCAGATGTATGAGATCAGTTCACTCTCCTTAGTCTGACTTCAGCAAGACAGACACGTCTGCCGAAGTATAAATAATGTCCTCAAAAATATCCTCTAGATAACAAAGGTTTTTCAAACCTAGTTCAGGTAACCAAGTAGCAAGTAATAGTCCTTGGGACCTGCATCAACCGATGCAGCACAATACAGCGACATGTGAGCTGGGAAAAAAACATCTCGTGACGACGACTTTCGAAGACAGGCTATGAACCAGAAATCGTTCACGACCAAAAATCGATAGAGTTAATGAAAAAGTCAATTTACCTTGCTTTCATGAAATACACAGAAATATCACGCCTCCCGGCATGTGGGAAACACTAGAGGTATTATCTCGAATAAACGAAATATCCATTAAGAGGACTACACATCCCTGACAGAACAAAAAATAGCGGAGATCCCCTCTTCAACGAGGCATCTCTTTCGCCATTCCAAATCGCTCACTCCACTAGTGGTGGGCGGAAACCGATCGACCCAGAAGCAAGACAAGTCATGCGCAGTCCAGCGCAAAATGACCACAGCTCAAAAACTCAACTGCATTCGATACCAACGCGAGAAGACAAATGCTTACCGAGAAAAGTGACTATAAATTTCAAGCAGTTGTTGCCCTTGCGTTATAAAATAGATATTGTAAAAAACGATGTTGCGAGAATTTATCACGCAACAACCACCTTGTGTCAACAATGACCGCCTCTATCAAAGGTGGCTAGGCTACTTAAGTGATTAAAGTCTTATCCGCTGACTGTCTAATTAGCCTTGTAATACTACGATTCATCTGGTGAAACGTAAACAAGTCAAGGGAGTGGTCAGAGCAAAAAATGCAGGTTCATAAAATATAACAAATAATAGGACGATGAGTGAGGAAAATGAAGAAATAAGTTGATAATGCAGAAGAGAAGAACTAAATTGATATAAAAGGACACAACTGATTAACTGATTTCGTCATATATATATATTAAAGTCAAACTGTTAAAACTGCTTCGTCTAGCCAAAATATATTAAACTAGACTACGTTTGATTGACGACTTTCACCGCGTAGAAATCAGGAAGAGCATGGGCGAAAGGTCCCAAATAATGTAGCACGAGTTTAGACCCTAGTACTGTGCTCCACTGAGCCAAGATGGCACCTTCAGACAAGCCAGGACCGAGGAAAAGTAGAATTTCATTAAAGAGGATTGGACCAAGTATTGAGGATCTTCTGAAATTAACCAGAAAGAAAACTCGACTTTATAATACTGGAAACAACAAAATCCTCGGAACCTATATGCAGGATAATAGTGGAGTTAAAATTAAAGTAATACTGGACTACCTGTAAGACGGTCTCAAAACATGTGGCCCGACATTATTCGGAAATCTTACTGTGACAGACGTCTGTAAATTAACCCGATACGGGGTAAGTTGTAACGTATACAATTTTATCACTTTATATTTTACATTTGACTTGTTTAACTCGCTGTGGTTGTATAAGTTCATAAGAGGCTGGCAACCTCAGTATATAAAAATGATAGAGTCATGAACCACCACAGCAAGCTATGGTGACTGCTTCATGCCGGTTCTGTCACAGGGAACCAAAAGCAGAGGTAACTCCGGCTCCATGTGGAGCAGGGAGTGTATAATGATGACATCATGGTGTATATATTTATTCTATTAACATTTTAATAAGCTCATATGTATACTTAAACATGCTTAAATCAGGTAATAGTCGGTGCCCGCTGTCCAGCCACATTTTTTTTTCATCAGATTACCTGAATTAACGATGATTTCTCATCCTATCAATTGGTTTTATCATTTATGCTCAGGGAGGGTAAAATTACTGAGAAAAAAGGGAAGGGCTGATGGAACGGACAGCAGGGAAGGCGCCTGACTAGTGTCAGGAAACCAATACGTAACAGAGACATTTGTTTGTTTTTTTAAAGTTTGGGGTACAGGTTAGTGATACCAGTTTGTGCTACAAGCTGGAGATACCAGTGTGTGATACCAGCTTGACACGAATCTGTGGATCAAGAGCTTGTGGTCTATGCTAGATGCCTGCCTTTGACGGGTTGTGGAGATCCTTACCTTGACGTTCGGAGCGGTTACCACTGTAACCACGCCTGGGACGTGCCCTCATCACAGAAGTCGACAATTGACGAAACAGCCAGCAAACCATTTTCAACATCTGGGCAGTTAAATGATTTTAATCAGGCCAGAGCAAACGAACTCACCACCCAAACAACCACTTTCTTAACCATTTTCAGTGAAGGAAAACTCAATAGTTCAATTCGCATTCATCATCACTTATTTATTAACTCACGTTAAACAATAACTGGTTATTAAATTTGCTATCTATATGTATCTACAAATTCAAAGTTGGTTTAATTATTACAGAGATAAGGGCATAAGATGAATCAGTTATCTTAAATATAAATACAACAGAGCTACTTAAGTATATTTTACTGAATAATTCGGTTGTGGGCTCAGACAAACTAACTAGCTAATATATCTTTATCTTCATAAAAGGGTCAGGCTGATGCAAAGTTCACGACTGCTTTGATAAATTCAGCGTTGTGCTTGATTTCAGAAAAATCCTATTAAGACTCCCAAAATAGAAGCACCATCCTTTTATATACAACTCTGTCAAGTGTAATCATGATCAAAGGTAGATACCTTTAAAGACCCTCACTGCATACTCTAAATTTTGCGATTGTTGAACCATCACTGCAGAGCAGGGGAGGCAATCCCGTGATAATATATATATATATATATATATATATATATATATATATATATATATATATATATATATATATATATATATATATATATATATATAAAGATATAGATAGAAAGGGAGAGAGTGCGCGAGATAGGAAGAAGGAAACAGAGAGGCAAATGAAGTATCTGCTCATTCGCATCGATGAAAAATTCTTCTTCTTCGTTTACTTTCATTTAACCACATCTATTTCTCTCATGAACTTGGAGGCCTGTCTCAGGCTTCTCTCATCGCCATACGGCTTTCCCGTCAACAGCTCTGGTGAAGGTCATGCCGTCGATCTGCTCTTCTTGTGGAGTCCACATTTTTGCAGGACAATTCTACTGTTTGCTTGTCTTCACCACGTGGACAGAAAACTCTGCTCGCTCGAATTTTGAATTTGTTGACCAGATAGAATGTGGCCGGTTCTCAACTTGAAAAGTATCACCTTTTGTCTTCTTGGTAATATCTTCGTTTATATCTGACCCTGTATGTCCTCTATGCCTTTTTTCTTTTTAACGTATTTTGTTTATTACATTTATCTTTTCATATGCACCGTTCTCTGCTTGAATTTTAAGTATTCATCCTTCACTTGCAAATTTATCTGCCTATTCATTTCCATATATCCCGCAGAGGGTAGTAAACAACCGTACTTTTACTTTGTGGACTTTACAACTTGTTTTCACTAGGGCTCGTAGGAGTCTGTGTGTCACGATCATTTTTTAAGTGTGTATGTCAGTACACTATGCTCCACTGGGAACTAGATTGATGGTTTGGTTTGTTTTCAATATGCGAGCGAGGGTTAACCTGAGTTTAAGGTTTGTGTGGGTTTTATAGAAAATAATATGCGCAAATGAACAATGGAGAATGCTTGTGGTATTGTCCGAGATGAAGGAACATGTGAACGATAGTCAAAAAGGTAATTCGAAAGTTGAGCGGAGATGTAAGAAGCATAGAGCTGAGTGATTGCAACCGTTGGAGAAAGCAGTTGTGTTTCCGCTGAGCTGTGTGGGATGACGTCAGAAGTATGTCTGGACCAGCCGTGAGAGGAATGTGTTGGTTCACACCTGTGATTTTCTGTAACAATTCGCACTGTATTTTTGAGTGTTATTTACTCGGTTTAGTGAGATATCTACCGCATTTATTGTGTCAAATGAGTTGTTTTAGGAGTTTCTGAAGGAGGCATGGATATGAAAGAGAGGTCCGTACTTCTTTGTGGATTCAGATAGTACTGCAGTGTAACAGTTGCGATTGTACTTGAGATTTTCTGCATATGTCGCCATTAAATTGATTCTAGAAGCTGTTATTGAAGTATTGTTCATGACAATGTGATCACTGATATTTGTATTTGTGGACTAGAGTTTGTTATGCAAAATACTTTGATTGTGTCCAGAGTCGTATGTGGGAATTTGTTATTACAAACTGCCTGTGGAGGTTGTAGATTATTCGATTCAGAGTTCAATTATTCTATTTGCCATTTTCAATTGTAATTTGTGGTGGTTTTCGTTTGTGAACACACGAGTCACTATGTCAGCCACTCAGCACGCGGCACTGTCTAATTCGCGTGTTTTTACGGTTCTTAGGGCGGGTATTACTGAATCTGTAAGGAACATTGCGTTGATCTTAGCCTTTTCCTTGTTTTCCACATTAGTTATTGCAGCTGTTTAAGCGTTTGTGCCTCAGCTTTAAAATTGAAAATTTTTTCAGTGGCTACTGAGATACGGATTTCCTTTAGAGTTTAGCGTATATGCCTCTCTACCTTCATTTTTATACCCCTTGTTGCTGATAAGTTCTGTGGTTTGGTCCCTGTTGAATCGTGTTGCCTGAAACCAGCCTTTTCATGTGTAATCCATTGCTGTCTTTCCAAGTGAAACAAGTGTATGGCATTGACTAATCTTTCTATCCACTTACCTGCGCAGCTGAGTTAACTGATGGATTTGTAGCTGTTAATCTGTGTTTTGTCTCTTTCAGCTTAAAGTACAAGAATCATCATATAATCTTTCTATATCTGTGGTGATTAACAATTGATATTGACCATTTTGACAAATTTGATAAGGATACAAATCAGAGATTATTTCTTGATTTACAATCAAACTGATCGGACTATGTCTTGGTGGAGATGTTTGGGGAGTGGAACCACCATTTATTCATTCATTACCCTCCGCTCCCAAGGAGCATAGGCCTTAAACAAACACATGCCAAGTCCTCCTGTCACGTGCCATCATCTCAAGTTCTTTCCACGTTCTCCTCATCATTTTCACCTCTGTTTCCAGCTCTCTTCTCCATGTGCTTCTTGGTCTACCTCTGCCTCTCTTGCCCTGGGGATTCCAGAACAAGGACTGCCTTGTAATGCTATCAACAGGTTTCCTCAGTATGTGTCCTGTTCATCGCCATTTTCTTCTTCTCATCTCTTGTTCCACTGGCACTTGTCTAGTTCTTGTCATCAGTTCCACGTTGGTAACCTTGTCATACCATTTTAATCCTTCTATTCTACGCAAGTACCCATTTATGAAAGGAGGAACCACCATATCCATCTTCAAACACAACAATTCTTAACTGATTCCACGGGTAACAGATTCAGTTACCGAGCTTACACAACGCTCAACTGTTGTCCGTAGCTGGTCTGAAAAATGGAAACTTTGATAAAGGGAAAGATGAATTATTTCTAGTGTGATGCAAGATTTCGATTTCTAGTCAACGCATGTCTCTCACTTTCTGAGCGCAGGAAAAGTTGCATGAACAGGGAAGAGCATAGAGAAATGAGTAAAGAGAAAATAAAAGTAGATGCTGAACTCCACTGAAGAGGAAATGTGCAAGAAGTAGAGTGTCACTGAAGAAAATTGATCGGAATCAATTTGTATTCGGAGTGAAAGATCACGGATAAACACGAGACTACAATCTGACAAGATGAACATTTAAATGTGCTCTTAACATGGCTAAGACATCACCACAACCACCACCACCACTATCATCATCACCATCCCCATCATCATCATCCTTTTCTTGTTTGCTCCTTATGCAGCAGGGAGCCACCATTGCAGCTCGTCTTCCTTGCAGTAAACCTGCACCAAGCATTCACATGCTGTTGCTATGGTGATTTCTGTAGCAATATGTTTTACGTGATGAAATTGTCAGCCTCATTGACGAAGACATAATGGTATAAAATTAATAGACTGAAGGAAAATGAACGAAAGCTCACAAAAACACATACATTTTCTGACCTACCGTTTGATAAATTGATAACGAAGAACTGGAAGGTGTTAATGAATTCGAATACTTAGGATCAAACATCAACAGCTCTGGCGACTGTGCAGTAGAAATTAAAAGAAGACTTGCAATTGCCTCACATAAACTAATACAGACGAAAAACCTATGGCAAGGCACAAGCAAAGAAACAAAGTTACAACTGATCAGAGCATGTATATTCCCAGTAGCAATATATGGCTGCGAGACTGGGACACTCAATAAAACAGCTGCAAAAAAGGTTACATCATTCGAAATGAAATGCTACAGAAGGATGTTGAGAATACCCTGGACAGAAAAAAAGACCAACAGAGAAGCACTGCACTCATCAAACGTAGAGGAAAATTGTCTCCTAAATACCATCGCAATAAGAAAGCTGAAATTTGTCGGTCATATAAAAAAACATAATAATCTGGAAAAATCTGTGATGGAAGGCTTGGTCCCTGGGAAAAGGGGAAGGGGTCGACCTAGACGACGGTGGACCCAAGACATCACTGTGGTGAATTCTAAATACAATATCTAAATTAGAATATAACAGTATAGTGCATAAAGTCAAGATAAGATAGTACTAAAAATTTTCGGCGAGAATTGTAAGTTGTCGCCTACGCCTTCAGCTTATTATTTGCAAACGCATAAGCCGAACAAAACGGTACCCTATTGATAAAGTTGTTATTTTATTCCCGTTAATGATGTCCACCAAAAGATAATTATAAGTGGATGGAAGCAGACATCATCATCATCATCAGTTGATAAACTCTTAATACAAGACCCTTGCCCTGAGCAAGAGTTGATAAAGTCCTCTGGTGTTCTGATTACTGAAGCTCGCTCGAACATCACCAGAGTTAAATACTGTGTTGTTGTGTTGCTCGTGGTTCGAGTATGGAATGTCAACTTGACCTACGCAGTGGTGTGTAGACATAGATGGAGTGTATAATGTGCGAATGGTAGGAAGGGTTCGTGGTGTTGACAAATGTTCTTTTCTTACACTCATGTATGGCTGGAAGTCATCGACACCAACGACTGTGTACCTTTACTAAAGTTTAATTGGACGTACACACTCGACAGCACAGATAGTGACAAATCACAGGTTGGCATAATTCATCATGGTACAGTGGATAACTGGTCTTGCAATGTTATGTTACATGGGCACTCATGTAGAATAATATTATAATGGACTGTCAGTAGCCAAGCACTCAGTATTGCCCATATATATATATCAACTGAGTTTACTGACAAAGCACGTCAGATTATAAACAATATCCAAGATGGCTTCTACCTCATCTCGTCTAGCGAAGATTCTTTAACATAAGGTTCAGCACAGTTTTTTCATATAATAATATTGAACCGCTAGCAATGGGTTCTCATGTGTAGCAGTGATCTCTGGACTAATCAAGCGATAATACGGGCATCCCTTTTCTCTTCTTGAAAGTCACTACATGTTTTGGTTCCAAGATGGCTTCACTCGTGAGCTGTCACTCACGTTTGGATACAGATAATGAATCTGTCCTAAAGTTAGTCATTCATTAAATCTTTCATTGCTCTGTAGATTTGATCATGAACACTTGACTGCAATCTACAGGATATAGTGCTGCTAGGAATCGAAGTCGTTTTCATCGAGTCAAATATATTCTCTTAGACATTCAAATCGTACCTATCGAAAATGGTGGCTTCGTACGAGAGTTCATAAGAGTGTCTATTATTACCTTGGTATCAGAAATATGATTCTGCCATTCCTTGGCAATACGAATAAACACTGGGGTAAAGCATACACGATAGGTCTAGACGACTATCACTTTCCCCACAAATACTGAGATCACTTTTCCCCCCGGCGACAAGCCGACATAGAAAACACAGTCCCTATCAGGACGAAGCCAAATCACACCACACTCTAGCGACACATCCGCCGAATAGCCTTTGACCTCCCTAGAGACAACAGAACATATAGTTCGACTTAGATATGTAAAGATATACAAATATAAGACAGACTCGTCCTACTCAGACAAACAATACACATAAATTCAGGCCATAGATATTCTGAAGCAAGAACAATCTATTACTACCCAAACAAAGAATAAATCGCAGAAAACTGGATTTATCCGCGGAGTTCGATCGAAAGAGCCGACACAACTTTCAAGGGAAGTAACTCAATAATGACTTTTCCTTAAGCACTATTTTGTTTACAAAATATTTGCGAACATAACAAGTATACCAATGTATAATATTGTAAGATATCAAAGACTGCACGTAACACCTATTTTTCAAATTCGTCCTTGACATAAACGAACCACTTTTCCTAGTTCTAAGAAATATTTGCCTAACTGCATTTGGGGAAAGGAGGGGCAAGGCTAGATAACACACGCAAATCACGTCTCAAATTGGTTCTAACTCTACAACCGACTTGCACGCTTTGCCCTAGGCGGGTTTCCCCAATACGATGAAAAAATTAGAAATGTGGACACTACGGCCATGGAAACACGCTTAGCTCTTATTGCGAATGACATAAGCTCTCGTAGGTAGTTTAAAAATAAACAACTAACATAGAAAAAAAGATAGAATTTTGAACCAAGCCACATAGCCCCATACACATTGTATATTCGTGTACCTGAAGACTTGCTGACCAAGAATATGTTGTTAGTTATCTAAATAGTCCATTAAATAATCAAATATTGATAAAACAATACATAGAGATCAGAGATACTGTCAGGTCAAGTCATATCTGCTTAGATTGGATCGCATATTTTTGGGGAAAAAATTAGGTGAAAGCTAGGCTAAGATGGTACGATGAAGGGGATTGGGTGGAATTTGAAGTGAGACGAAATATTATTGGCCGACCTCGTACTAAACATATATCACCCGAGTAACGTAATAGAAAATTGAATTGTATTTTTGAAAGACTTGGTTTACAAATGAAATAAGGGTAATCATTGGCCAGAGTAGTTGATATTGGGGAAAAAGCATTAGTTGGGGACGCCATTTTCTAACAAAATTTTGACTAGTAGCGATGAGATCAGGCTTGTGCTGTGAAAACCATATTTCTCAAAAGCCTGGACAGAACGGCAGATCGAAAGTGTGCCAGTCATCGTTCACTGTGTATTTCATTGAATAAATGTGGTAAGATTGACTTTATTAACATGTATCTAAAATAAAAATTGAATGTGAAATAATAATATATGTCTGTAAGTGAGTGGGTCTATAGCAACCATTAGGCAAAGCCTAGAGATTGATCCACCATGTGATAGACTGTCAGAGAGGTGTAAAACTACAAGAAAATATGTATGATTGTCATCAAGGAGCATAACACCTATCCTATTATATGGAAAAGATGACAGCTGGAATTGCAGTGGCGTTGTAACTGTTAGGGGAGAGGAATACTGGTGTACATTGTCACATCAAAAGATAATGGTGGCATAGGTTGGTATAAAGCTATGACCCTTTTTGTTTGTTTGTAATGTACCTGTACTTAAATGTGGAATAGTATAGTATACTAGGTATAAAGAAGGATGCATAACCTTCACATTTCAGGGTCCTGGGTACTGACGTTAATGTAATACCAAACGCCTGAGAACTGCTCGATTCAGGACTCTATCTGTATACTTCGAGCCCATGCTAGTGGCCATTGCCTATAAAAAAGGTGGAAAAGATTGTCAAGCGAGCAGAGGAAACGTTCTACCTGTATTCACCTGCCAAGATAAGTTCTTGTTCGGCACCTGGCAGCTCAACTTAAAAGAACTTAAAAGACTAGAAAGTGATATTAAAGAAAACTGTGCCTAGTATTAATATTTCCACAAGTGACAAACGAAAACAGACATAACTTAAAGGGAGTGATTATAACCAACAACCTATGGTTTACTACCAGTATTACCTCAAAGTAGAAGAATACAACTACACACTTATATTAGAATAATATTGTATGTATGAACAGAAGATCTACTGTGTTATTGGAATGTTGTAAATGATTCTTTTGATTTCACTTTTGATTGTCAGTCCTGGTTCAAAATAAATTAGAATCAGGATAATAAATTGTACAAAATTATATTTACACAAATTTCAACCACTGTCTTAAATAAGATAGCCTTTTAAAGTGTCGTTGGTATGTTATTGTTGTAGTACTGTTGGTGGTTGTGGATAATAAACTATTTGTTTGTATATTTGTTGGTTATTGCACATTACACTCCACATTCATAACCCTAGACACTACACGAAGTCATTTTATATAATAATATAGATTAATTTTGAATGAGATCAAAAGGGTGGTAGCGGAAAGGTACTCCGGAAAGTTTAAAATACTATTTGTTAAATTCAGGGACCTTCATAGCTGATCTCATTTAATACAATAATAATACATAACAACAATTCATAACATCAAAACCCACCACAGTCACAGAGAGTCTTAACTTGTCTTTGGCTGATGCAGGTCGACTTGCCCAGAATCGTGATGCGTTCAGAGCAGCTGTAATGGAGACAACGTTCTGGAGAGAATACGTCACATGATGATGATGATCGTTTGAGACAAACATAGTGCCAAAAAAACCCACACACACGCACACACTGAGGAAACCTGTTGATAGCATTGCAAGGCAATCCTTGTTCTGAAATCGTGAGGGCAAGAGAGACCAAAAAGCGCACGGAGAAGAGAATTGGAGGCAGAAGTTCAAAGGATAAAGAAGGGATGGGCGTTGAAAGACCTTGAGGGAGTGGCACAGGATAGGCGAACGTGGTATAACTGTGTAAAACGTCTATGGTTCTTGGCGAGATAAAGGGTACATGAATCAATGAACATGTTTAATGTTTTAAAAGTCCTTGAAAAAGCTGACAATTGAAAAATAAAAATATCTGAAGCGGCTCTTCCAATTACAGTAAGACTTTATGAATAAGAAAGCGGCAGAAATGTGTTTGAATTTGTTTTTTGTTGTTGTTTTTTTGTGTGTAAAAAAATATTAGTTGTCTGACACAGGATCTCTAAAGCTTACAGGTAAGCGCATCTTGTTCTTCATAATGTCCAGTATGTTCGAAGTGTGCTTAAAATCATCATTTCCATTTGTATTGCTCCTTACGGAGCATAGAGACACCACCGCAGTGGGCCCCCTCGCAAAACGTATTCATATGCTATGGCCGTGGGTTTTTTTTTTTTGGTAGCAATGTGATTTACACGATGAGTTAGCCAGCCATCTGTATGTATTTAAAGTACTTAACATTATACACGCAGACCAGGCGCGGTGAACATACTGTCAATTTTTATAGAATTTACAGCTGTGTGAAAGCGCTGTAGCTGTTCATGTTGAATGATTGCTTTGTATATTATATATATATCGGATATATATATATATATACAATATATATATATATTGCGATGGTGTACTGTATTTTTGTTTTCAACTGGCCCCAGTCTTCTTCTCTCTGTAAGTAATTGCGTTTATTTATGAGGAGTTACTAGGGCTTTATTTTCAATTCGCCCCAGTCTTCTTTTCTCTGTAAAATTATTGCGTTCATTTTAGTTCATTAGGCGTGAGTTCATAATTATTAGGCTGGGTTAAATTTTTCAGACGTTAGGAGAATATTGAACACCCCGCACCTACCTGTTTTAATCGAGGGGATGGAGGGGGGGGGGGGGGGCCCCGACCCATGTTCAACGCTATAACCAATCAAACTTATTCTGGTAACTAGAACGGTCAGTAGTATTATCAAACGTTACGGAATTAGTAGCACGTGAGAAAAATATACACTGAGTCATCGGGATGTTTACTATATCATTAGCCGGGGTCAGAGTTAATTTAGGAATATAATTGGTCATAGGGCGGCCGAAAGCGGGTCGAGAGAGAGAGAGAGAGAGAGAGAGAGAGAGAGAGAGAGAGAGAGAGAGAGAGAGAGAGAGAGACGCCACGCGATGAATCACCGCGCGTCTATTATTGCATCAGAATTAAGACTATATATTTAGCATCTTAACCTGTTAGCGCTCTCTGCCCCAAGAAATTCAGCCGTGACGAAAGCGCCAGTATACATTATACATATCGTCTGCTCTACGTGAGAAATTCGATAATTGGGTATGTTAATAACTTATTAGCGAGTAGATAGTTTTCCTGTAAGATCGTAGCACGATAGAGTAAGTTTTCCTCTGGGAATTAAAGTTAATTTAGCTTGAAGTGCCATCAATTGCTATCTTATAGAAGTAATAAAAATGTAAGTTGTGCCTATAATTTTACTCTGAATAATAGTAGCAATATCTAGGAGTGTATAGCGGCTATTGAGATATTAACTGTTTGAGGATAAGCGCTTAGATAAACGGGTGCTCTGTAATATGAAATATGAGGACGGTGTAAACCGCATTTTGATTATGATAACACTGACAAACAACATTTTTCTTTCTTATATAAGAATAAGTGTTCTTAGGTCAGTTTCTTGCGCTGATTTCAAATTTGAAATTCGTTTATCTCTATCACATCGGGTTCTTAAGATATTTGTGAATAAATATATTTTTGGGAAACCGTTATTTGCTCCGTTTCATTTTTACTATATAACTTATTAAAAATTAATAAAATGCAAAATAATTCTACTTTTTATACTGCTAAAAGATGCATGACATATGTTACGCTATTTTTCAAATAGTTACTGTATTTTGAAATAATTCTGAGCGAAATATGGCTTCTAGAAGTTGTAGAAATTCGGCTGATCTGTTCTGTTACGTGTGCGGATATTTTACCGATCGTGTTCACCAGAAAAAACTTTACACCATTACTAAAGAAAGCATATGAACTCTATTTCGATTCGAAAGTTGATGATGCAAATAAATCTTGGAAGCCAAATGTAGTTTGTTCGACTTGTGCAAATACATTGGCAGGTTGGTTAAGAAAATCGCCGAAGCATAAGTCGATGCCTTTTGGAGTGCCAGTAATATGGCGTGAACCGACAAATCACGCTACTGATTGTTACTTCTGCTTGACAAATATCCATGGTTTCACTTTTAAAACTAGAAAGTCTGTGGTTTATCCAAATATTGAATCGGTTTCGAAACCAGTGCCTCATGATTCAATCACGTGTCCGATCCCAGTTCCAACAGAACAATATCCGTTGGATGTGAATGAACCATCAGAAAGTGATAGTTTACCTGCTTTAGAAACTAATTCTGACTCGGATTATATACCGGTGAATGATGGTGTTCACTTAATTAACCATTCAGAACTTTCAGATCTAATACATGATCTCACTCTTACCAAAGGACAAGCGGAATTACTCGGTTCGCGACTCAAAGAATGGAATCTTTTAGCGCCCAATACTCTGATATCTAAATTTCGTCACAGACTCAGAGAACTTGTTCAATACTTTGAGATTGTGGTGAAAAATACAGTGATACAACGTTAAAATATCTCCAATTATAAAGATAACGGGTAAGATAACATGTAGGGATAAAATTATACGTAAGATACGAGGATACATTCTCGCCTACGCCAGCGCTTTCTACCGCCATTGAAACTAACTAGTTGGAACATGCAGACTAAACGGTTTACCCTTTTAGACGGGAGGGAAACGGAGATAAAAGAAAAAAAAAAATTTTTGACGGTCGGAACACGTGTTTGAATCTAAAAAGGCAAAAAGACGCAATTTGTAGTTTAAAGAAAAAAATTACGCCACTAGTTGACACAATGTAAGGAATTGGTAGAAAAACGACCTTAGCTCTTATTAGAAACAGTCGTATCTTAGACGTTTTACCGTAATTGGTTGTTTTGTTTGAATACAGCGGCAAACGCCGTGGACGAAAGTTCAAAAACAAATTTCAAAAACTAACCTTGAGAAAAATAGGGTTTTCTTTAATAATAAAGTTATGAAAATAAAACATAGCTAGTTGGATAGCCCATCTTGAGCAGAGAAATAATATACTTTTAATTACACAGACGGACAGATAACACGGAAGATATTGACGAAAGACCGTATTGTTCCAATCAGACTAGCGAACAGTTTTTTGTGCATACTTTCACTAAAGTTACATTTTGGCGTCCTAGAGACTAAAAATGCAAAAATAAAACTGCAAATGAACTAGGGGGCAAAGTCGGAGAATAGTAGCTAAAAATAACTTAGTGGGGCAGGTTTGTGTAGTTTTTTCATGTAGTTAGTCCAAAAATCAAGTGTATTTTTGTGAAAAGCCAAGTTGAGACAGACGGACCGATAGAAAAATGCTACATACTAGACTGAGACTGGACTGAAATTTGACGTTAGTTTGAATATTTGAAAAAGTTAGAGGGGAAGTCCGCTGATTGGACAAAAGCATTCATATTATTGAGAAAGAGACGCACGCTTGTGTGATAGAAGACTGTCCATTAACACAGTTCGTACTGCTAGAGGTGATTTCCAGGAAATATTAAATAAAAATCAGTGGGACGCCCTAATCTAGCCAACAGCTCAGCTGAGTTTTGCTAGTACTAAGTAACTGTGTTCTCAATTCTGAATTGTGGTAAGGGAAAAAGCATTTATCTTGTTTATTTTAATATTTTGAGTGATTGATACTGCCATATCATGAAAAATGATTACGACAAGTGAGTGCTTGCTCTAGGTCCCCAGCAGCAGTCCAGGGCCTAGAGACAAACAAATAATATATGAAAACCTATCTAAGACTATGGAAGGCGGATTCATAATTGAGATCAGTGGGAACATATCACCCACCTTATTGAATGGAAAAGGAAACTATTGATCATATTTCGGATGCAATGCAGTCTTTGGAAACAAGTACTATTTGATAACAACTGGGTGAGATGTGCTAAGTTGGTCAGAGAGATCTGACCCAGTCTGTGTAATGTTGTTGTGCTGTGTTGTGTGTAAGAGTGGTGCAGTAAACAGAGTATTGACACATGGCACAAAATTTTATTTCAGAGTTTCTGATCTGGCACGACGATTGTGCCAGATGCTTTTGTAGAAGTACAAAAGTGGGTGTCTGTGCAGCCTAACATTTTACTCCAGCTACTGAGAGGAGTGGGCCACAAAAATTCTGTACTACATCGTCACAGGCCAGTTAAGTGCAAACCTGGCCTGCTGAAGATTCATAAACTATTTCCACCATCAATAAAGAAATAAATCTTGTTAAACAAACATTAATATCAGTCCATATGTCAAGGACAATGAACTTTGTAGCCATAGATTGGGCATGATGACGCCACCCCAACTAAACATCCAGTGCTAGTTTTTCCCAAGACATTGTAGATATTATTAATATTAACCATTGAAATAATATACCTATGTACAATAATTTCATTTGATTATGCACGGATGGTAGTTTTTATATATGCATTTTATGAAAAATTACATATCATTTCATATGTTCTGATTTAATATAGGGAAAAACCAAAAGGGAAACAATTGGTCATTTTCTATAGATGTAAGCTATTTTTAGGGACTAATAATTATAATTTTCTTGTCGATTTTCAAACTTAAACTTTAACGGCTGTTTGGGGGATGGGGGGGGGGGGGGGGTAGGTTTTGGGGCGTTTGGTACTTGTAGTTTTTTGTGGAAGGGGTGTGGGTATAGGTTTATGTTAGAGTATTTAATATACTGTTTGTTTATTCCCTATTAGTTATTACCTACAACTTGCACTTATTTTTCATGTTCATTAATTTGGCGTCTTTTTTATTTTTCCTCTAATATGATTTGTATCTGGGGAGATTTTCTTGATTCTTTTGTTATTTTATTACCTAGCTAATGAGAGGATTCAGGAGAGGCGTCACATTATTTTTAAATTCCTTTATAATTAGTCTCTTTGGAGGCCAGTTTAGAGGTCTTGGCGGGTCCCTCCCCTGGGTAGCATAACTTTTTGTTTTCCACCATCTCCGTAATAAGTAGAATAGGTCTGTTATTGATGGGTTAATATCGTAAGCATATGGGGGGGAAGCATTGAAGGGAGGGAAGGTGTAGGGGCCTTAGGAGGCGGGGATCACTCTAGGGGAGGGATTAGAGGGGGGCGGGATCGGTGTGTGTGTTGATTTCTATTTTTTATGTTTTCATTAGGGGGGGGGGCAGAGTGTGCTAGTCTTTTCCCAGGAGCCAGTCCCACAAGCTAATATTTTATTTTTTATTTTGAGGTAATTTATATAATTCCAGTTACACATATTAGCAAGGCGGGGGCGTCTTTTGTTTTTACAGATTTTATTCGAAAACATATCCATATGACATTTACAATAAACATCATATTTCTTATTGTTTTTATTTCTTGTCTGTCTGGGTTTTAATTTTTTTTTAACAGAGATGGATGATAACTTCTATTTAATTACATTTGTCAACGGTCTAATGTGCACCTCGGTTCTTACTTCTATTTGTGTAGGACAATTTTGTATGAGGGAAACCGTTAGTCAGGTCTTTAACTTTGTACATGTAATCTAATGGTTGCCTGTTGTTCGGTCTATGAACACATAGTCACGACTGGCGTACAGTATGCGCTTATCTTTCATCGATTCTTCAAAGCTAAAGAAACTTTTCATGGACTTTGTTTCTTTCGATTCGAAAGTTGAGATGCATACAACTATTTTTATCTACAAGTTTTTGGATCGACTTTCATTTGCTATTGGTTACGAAAGATGTAACATAATCGATCTTAATTGGTGTGTTGCGTAACATTAGCATCGATTGCGAACGATTCTTCAAAACTTTAAAAGCCGTGTTATTTGAATTAACGGAAATTTGAATCGTTTTCATCAATTCCAGTCGCCTTCTCTGTTCATATGAAAGAAACTTATGACAATATGGCTATACTTTTGGCAAAAATAAAGTACAATGACTACCAATGGCGGATTTGTGGAGACTTTTTTTTTTTTTTTTTTTTTTTTGTTCGCCCGCTAATACTCGAGGCGAAATCTCAGGTTATTATTTTATGTCTAACCTGACATTAATTTTACGTGAGTATCCCTTTATTTCTTGTACAGAGACAGGTGTCCCTCGCCATTCAGGCAAATACTCGCCGATTTCGGAGGTACCCATTGCAGCTGGGTCGGCTCAGGAGCCGCCAGTCCCTGGTCGACAACACTCCTTCAAATGTCCTCGCCAGGTCTCGAGTTAATCCAGTCCAAATCCCGGTCGACGAAAATCCTCAAATGCCGTCGCCCGGGTTTGATCCTGTATCACCCGGTCGCCAGAGCGGTGTTGTAACCACTACGCTAGCGCGGCTCCCCTAAAGGTCAATGCAATTCTCACCGGCATGCAGACTGGGTATACTAAATTTTGTTGCTTCCTAAGTGAATGGGACAGCCGCAACAGACAGGAACATTATGCAAGAAAGGTGTGGCCTATCATGGATCGTATGCAGCTCGGGCATAAAAATGTAATACACGAGCCATTAGTTAACAAAGACAGCATCATTTTACTACCGTTACATATAAAGTTAGGGCTCATGAAGAATTTTGTAAAAGCGTTAGATAAAACGAGCAAAGCTTCCACTTATCTTCGAGAAAAGTTTCCGCAAGTTAGCGATGCAAAGATAAAGGAAGGTATCTTTGTAGGACCTCAGATTAGGAAAGTTATTGCAGACAAACAATTCGAGAACTTGTTAGATGGTAGTGAACTTCGCGCATTGATGGCATTCAAATCGATCGTCGATAACTTTCTGGGAAATCACAAATCTGTCGACTATGTGCATATTGTTAAGCAGTGCATAGATGCATACAGAATTATGGGCTGTAACATGTCCCTCAAAATCCATTTGCTCGATTCGCATCTTCACTTTTTCCCTGACAACCTTGGCGAAGTCAGCGATGAACATGGAGAACGATTCCATCAAGATATCGCCGTAATGGAGTCACGTTATCAAGGACAGTGGAGTGTGACCATGCTTGCCGATTATTGTTGGATGCTTCATCGCAATGTACCACATGCCATTCACCGACGAAAGTCGACTGCAAAGAAATTCAAGCCTACATAACTGTTATACTTCTTGTACGAATGATGTTGTAATACTGTATGCGTTGTTAAAAAACTTCAAGTGCGTATTTCTAGAGATCCCGACCTGATAGAGAAAAACGGTTTGCAGATTTAAAAACAGCGCATTAAAATTGACAAGAAAAACATAGAAATGTTAGAGAAAGAGAAAAAATTTTTTTTTGTTAGCCAGTGTAATTTGTAGTGTATATACGCGAGCGTAAGTTGTGTATTTTAATAGTTGTGCTATTTTTGGTAATGTAGTTAGAAGGGGTTAAAGGGATGTAATTAATATTACTGAGATGGGATTTAATATTACCTAGATGGTGTATTATATATTGTGTTAATTGATACCTTCCCGGGTCAGTTCGTAAGAGGTAGGGCCGGGGAACTTATACCGGGGAATTTTAGCTTGTGGTAAATGAAATGTTGTAACGCCTGAGGCAAGCCTAGCACACAAGATTCAGGTCAGCCCGTGTCTGGGGTGTTTCTACCAGACGGAAATTTACGTTGATGTGGGGGAAGAGATAGGAGGGGACGGTAGATTAGTCTGACCTCTGGGTAGAAATATTTGTTTATCGCGTGTGCGTAGCTTGTGTAGGGGAGAGGTCTTAATTTAAGTTTATGTGTTAGGGTTGAGAATAATTTTGACTTGTTGTATAAGATGTTCTTAATTTATTTCGTTTACAGCATTGTCACGGCACCTAGTGGAGGGTGTAGACTGATTTAACACCTACCATGGTATATTGCCTTCTCGGGAGCCTAAGGCTCGAGACATCGCCATAGGTGAAGAGAACTGGTGACGCGGTAATACCGGCGCCCAGTATGTTTGCACCAGTGAAAGAAAGAAGTGCTCGTGCATTGAGGCACATACGTCAGCGGGAACGGGTTTTCTTAAAATCCGGAGCTCTTAGCTCGTTATAACACACCAAATAGGCGCGTGGCCTGGTGTCTGTTTTGTCACGGCCATAATAAAGCCGTTTGTCCTAAACCCGAAGAGGGGTAACTGGGCAGTTGAAAGAGGTTTCATCAGCAGTGAAGCATCAACATCCCGAGTCAAGTACCTCGTTCTTTATACCGAAGTCATCAGCTGCAGTAGTCAGGAAGGGAGAAAGGGAAATCATTCCTTTCCAAACTGCAACCAAGAAGAAGGGAACGAACGAACGAACGAACTTTATTTTCGAAGGGTTGAGAATTGGGCGCGCAGGCCCGTCTAACATTCTGCCCTTTCACTCTCATTAATCTTGCATACTATACCCTTTTATTCCCACATATTACTTTAAGCATTAATTTAAAGGCATGCAACATTATAAAGTTAACATAACAGCATTCATTTACAGTATACAATCATAATAAAAAATGAGTAGCCTATGTTTTTTTTTTAAAAAATAAACAAGATAGTGACTGAAGAAAAATAATAATAATAAAAAATAAAATAATATAAACAAAACAATAAATCAATAAGTTATGTATACCGACACTCACTTATGCGGTCAAAACGTCTAATCTGTAGTATTTTTGAATGTGTCATCACTCCTCAATACAAGAATTACAAAAACACATTCTCGCTTACATCCATACATTCTTGGCGGAAATTGAAATAATAATAATAACACTTTCTTGCGCACTTCTGTAACAGAAAAAGTCTTTCAGCAGTTTAAAAAAAAAAACAAAAAAAACGGAAACATTCACATCTCTAAAGTACAGTGGTATGCGGGTACATTCTCACATACATTACATTATATAATAGTATTACATGGATATAAAACAAATTATTCCCATTAAAAACGAGCGGAAGAGGAAAAGAAATGTTGACCTATGGATGAGATGTTGACAGGCAAATGATGTTTCTATGGGGGTAGATAACACTGGCTAACAAAAAAAAATTTTTTTTTTCTTTCTCTAACATTTCTATGTTTTCCTGGTCAATTTTAATGCGCTGTTTTTAAATCTGCAAACCGTTTTTCTCTATCAGGTCGGGATCTCTAGAAATACGCAATTGAAGTTTTTTTAACAACGCATACAGTATTACAACATCATTTGTACAAGAAGTATAACAGTTATGTAGGCTTGAATTTCTTTGCAGTCGACTTTCGTCGGTGAATGGCATGTGGTACATCGCGATGAAGCATCCAACAATAATCGGCAAGCATGGTCACACTCCACCGTCCTTGATAACGTGACTCCATTACGGCGATATCTTGATGGAATCGTTCTCCATGTTCATCGCTGACTTCGCCAAGGTTGTCAGGGAAAAAAGTCAAGATGCGAATCGAGCAAATGGATTTTGAGGGACATGTTACAGCCCATAATTCTGTATGCATCTATGCACTGCTTAACAATATGCACATAGTCGACAGATTTGTGATTTCCCAGAAAGTTATCGACGATCGATTTGAATGCCATCCATGCGCGAAGTTCACTACCATGTAACAAGTTCTCGAATTGTTTGTCTGCAATAACTTTCCTAATCTGAGGTCCTACAAAGATACCTTCCTTTATCTTTGCATCGCTAATTTGCGGAAACTTTTCTCGAAGATAAGTGAAAGCTTTGCTCGTTTTATCTAACGCTTTTACGAAATTCTTCATGAGCCCCAACTTTATATGTAACGGTGGTAAAATGATGCTGTCTTTGTTAACTAATGGCTCGTGTATTACATTTTTATGCCCGAGCTGCATACGATCCCTGATAGGCCACACCTTTCTTGCATAATGTTCCTGTCTGTTGCGGCTGTCCCATTCATTCACATAGGAAGCAACAAAATTTAGTATATACCCAGTCTGCATGCGTGAGAATTGCAATGACCTTTAGGTCTCCACAAATCCGCCATTGGTAGTCATTGTACTTTATTTTTGCCAAAAGTATAGCCATATTGTCATAAGTTTCTTTCATATGAACAGAGTAGGCGACTGGAATTGATTGATGAAAATAAATTTCCATTATGCAATAACACGGCTTTTAGACTAGTCTTGGAAGAGTCGATGAAAAGTCGCCATTCGTTGACTATGTGCTCATGACCGAGGTGCACCATTAGACCTTTTACATCTTTGCAATAGCAAATGTCATCATCCATCTCAAAGTATTGAACAAGTTCTCTGTGTCTATGACGAAATTTAGATATCGGAGTATTGGGCGCTAAAAGATTCCATTCTTTGAGTCGCGAACCGAGTAATTCCGCTTGTCCTTTGGTGAGAGCGAGATCACGTATTAGATCTGAAAGTTCTGAATGGTTAATTAAGTGAACACCATCATCACCGGTATATAATCCGAGTCAGAATTAGTTTCTAAAGCAGGTAAACTATCACTTTCTGATGGTTCATTCACGTCCAACGGATATTGTTCTGGTGGAACTGGGATCGGACACGTGATTGGATCATGAGGCACTGGTGTCGAAACCGATTCAATATTTGGATAAACCACAGACTTTCTAGTTTTAAAAGTGAAACCATAGATATTTGTCAAGCAGAAGTAACAATCAGTAGCGTGATTTGTCGGTTCACGCCATATTACTGGCACTCCAAAAGGCATCGACTTATGCTTCGGCGATTTTCGTAACCAACCTGCCAATGTATTTGCACAAGTCGAACAAACTGCATTTGGCTTCCAAGATTTATTTGCATCATCAACTTTCGAATCGAAATAAAGTTCATATGCTTTCTTTAGCAATGGTGTAAAGTTTTTCTGGTGAACACGATCGGTAAAATATCCGCACACGTAACAGAACAGATCAGCCGAATTTCTACAACTTCTAAAAGCCATATTTCACTCAGAATTATTTCAAAATACAGTAACTATTTGAAATATAACGTAACATATGTCATGCATCTTTTAGCAGTATAAAAAGTAGAATTATTTTGCATTTTATTAATTTTTAAAAAGTTATATAGTAAAAATGAAACGGAGCAAATAACGGTTTCCCAAAAATATATTTATTCACAAATATCTTAAGAACCGGACGTGATAGAGATAAACGGATTTCAAATTTGAAATCAGCGCAAGAAACTGACCTAAGAACACTTATTCTTATATAAGAAAGAAAAATGTTGTTTGTCAGTGTAATCAGTGTTTAGGAAGTGTTTGAAAAGTGCTTTGTTAAATGAATATTGTGTAGGTAGGCTTTTTAGGTGGTGTGGAAGGCTGTTCCATAAGTAGGCTCTAGAGTAGGCTAGACTCTGTTTGAACAGGTCGATCCTAGGTTTGGGGAGACGTAACTGATGTAATTGTAGTCCCTCTCTTCTACTGGTTTGAAACAATGATCGTAGGTACGGCGGAGCATTGTTTGATAGAATTGCGTGGGTCAGCTTGGCTTTGTTGTAGAGAAGACGTTTTTTCAGGGACAGTATTGTGGGTTCTTTTCCTGTCCTTGTGTGTGATATCGTGCGATTATCGGTGATCAGACGTATTGCTCTCTTATGCAGGGAGTGCAGTCTCTTTGAGGTGGAAGCAGGGCAACCATCCCATAGTGTAGAGCAGTAATCTAGATGTGTCTGTATATGTGAGGTGTAGAACAATAGTCTAGTGTCTGCGTCTAAGAAGTGTTTTATTTTGGCTAGCTGGTACGTCTTTTGAGCTAAGTGTTTGGTTAAATTCCGTACGTGGGAGTTCCACGTTAAGTGCTGGTCAATCGTGATTCCTAGAACTTTGTGTTCTGTTACATGTTCAATTTGTATTGATTCCGCGTTGTACCTGTAGCGATCTTTTGGTGCAGTTTAGGAGTTTTTCTGTCTGGTGGTAATCAACATAGATTTCGTTTTTGCTGTGTTTAATGGCATACGATTCATATTACTCCATTTTGTTAGATTGTCTACATCGCATTGAAGAGTCATTTCAAGTGCCACGCAGTCATTGTCACTAGTGTAGATAGTACAATCATCTGCAAAGAGGTCACATGTTGAATATTTTAGATGTAGTGGTAGGTCGTTGATGAACATTGCGAAGAGTAGGGGCCCAAGAATAGAACCCTGCGGTACTCCTGTATCTATCTTCGAGAAATCTGATGTCGAGTTGTTGTGAAGCACTAACTGTTATCGATCTCCCAGGAATGATTTGATGATGTTTAGTGGATTAGGGCCTATTCTGAGGGTTTCCAACTTTTGAACCAAGATAGTGTGGTCAATCATGTCAAATGCTTTTTTGAAGTCAACAAAAACAGCACCACCAATTTTCTCATCATTTACGTTCGACAGCCAGTTATCTGCCATTTTGGTGAGAGCTGTGTGACAGGAATGTTTGGGTCTGAAACCTGACTGGCTCTCAATGAGCAGTTTGTTTGTTGTTAAGTGTTGAAATGTGGTGTTGTAAATGGGTTTCTCTAGTGGTTTTGAAAGAGATGATAGAAGGGATATTGGTCTGTAACGGTTGGGATCGCTATGTGAGCCAGATTTATAGAGAGGATACACTTTGGCAGATTTAAATGCTGTGGGAAAGTAGTTGTGTGCAATACATTGATTGTACACATAGGTTAAGGAGTCGCAAATGATGGGTGCAGCGTAACGTAGAATCTTATTGCTGATACCATCAAGACCAGATGAATTGTTGTTTTTTAATGCCAAGATATATTTGAGAACTTCGTGTACTGTTAGAAAAGGAATATCTCTAAGATCTGTTATGGTATGTTCAGTGTTGCAGAAGGCGGTCAGTTTACTAATATCGCAGTCCATTGGCTTTAGTGTCGATTTGAGATGGTTAATTTCTGTTTTGAAATGGTTACTAAAATGAGTAGCCGTGAGGGAGCAGCTTTTTGGTAAAGAGTTTAGTGACTTTGTTTTGTGTGTTAGTGTTCTAATGGCTGCCCAGATTCTTTACTGTTTGCTTTGTCTTGAATCATCTTTCTGAAATGTAGTTTCTTTTCCTGACGAATGAGGTATTGTACTTTGTTTCTAAGCATCCGATACCTGCTGAAATCTTTGAGCTTATGTGCTTCGTCCCGCTCTCTCATTGTTGATAATATTTCGTTTGTTATCCATGGGCTCTTTCTGATATTTTTAACACGAACTTGCTTTATAGGAACATGTTTGTCGAATACATTGTTAAAAGTTTGTGTCCAGTATGTTATGGCTTCTTCTGGATGCGGAAGTTGGTACACGTATGAGAGAGGGGATATTTGTAGGTTTTGTTGGAATAATTGAAGGTTAAAGTTTTTGAAATTCCTGTAATGGACTGTGATGTCTTTCCGTTTTAGGTGCTTTGAACCCTTTTCTCGTGCAGGTACAGCAAATAGGATAATGGTCACTTAATGCTGTCCGTGTAACTGTGCATTCTATAATGTTTTCTGTGCAGGTCGTATAGATATGATCAATTAGTGTAGATGATGAATCTGTTACTCTCGTGGGTTGATTGACTAACTGTGTGAGGTTGTATGAGATGGTGATATCATTCCACGTGTTGTTCGATTTGTGAAGGTCAATATTGAAATCCCCCAGTAGAATAATTTCCTTCGAAGAAGCCCAAACGTTGTCCATCATTCGTGAGAATGTGTCAAACCATACAGTAGAAGATCTAGGGTTTCGGTACAGGTAACCAATTAAAACGGAGGTCAGGTTGGGAAGTTTTATTTCCAGCCATATACATTCAATGCCAGTATGTTCTAGATCATCACGGCGTCTGTACTGAAGAGATGTTGAGATGTATATAACTAGCCCTGTTTCATGTTGTCTGCTAGAATCCCTGCGAATGGTGGTGAATCCATTAATCCTAATTTCTTCATCTGTAATTTTGTCATTGAGACGGGTTTCAGAAAAACCAAATATGTGGAAGTTTTGTTGGAGAGAGGTGGAGACTTCAGGAAGCTTACCTAGCAGGTGGTAAATGTTTAAATGACCAATTTTAAGCCCTGATAGTTTAAGCCATGAATTAGTGATATTGCCTATATTTTGATTTGAGTTTTTGCAATCGGACATGATAATAGTCAATAGGAAAGAAAGAATGAGGGGAGTAGGAATGAGTAAGAAGCAATAAAGTTAGTACACAATGGTTAATACAAAATTGTAAACAAGTTATAAAATATACACTGCAATAGATTTCTCTAAAGTCCGTGGACACTGTTTACCGTATCTTAATGTTTGCAAAAAGTGCGGCACACAGGAATATTTTGACTTCAACAACAGTCAACGTAGAGAATTCATCTTTTCGGGACAGTTAAAGGTCCACGCTTGTTAATTTTATGAGGATTTCCTAATTTTCCTCAACACGAATAAACAAAGGTGCAGTCGGAGAGAAGGCGTCAATCTGGGAACTAAGCTCCAAGCTGGTTTGAAATACAGCTTTTAAGTGAGTTTATCTGCAACAGCTTGGTGTTTGTGCGCTGAATTTTGTTCTGAAAAGTCGTATAAAGACATCTGAAATGCCTGCATCAATACTTCTGGGCTATACTGCCTAAGCTGATGTAGCACATACGAACTATGAGAGTGGCATTCTTGGCGGCTAGAGACAGGATGTAGAAAGTCCAATTTCCTAGCTGTAGTTCCTGTGTTGTGGTTACTTGATGTAGAGGAAGAACGGGTCATACTTGTAGCCCAGTCTTTCCATCTGTCCAGTTGTGCCTGTCGAGCAGGTAGTGGCGGGGGTGTCTGTAGTGTGGGTAATGGGGGAAACATTTGGTCATAAAGATTAGGGTGGAGGATGGGAGTAGGTGTAGCTTTGCTAGATAAATGAGTATTACCTGTGGATGACGATGAGTGGTTATGAGGGGTTCTGCGTGGGTTCACTGAGTTTAGTGTGTAATTTGTGTCACTGACTGACGAATATGTGTGTGTGTGGTGAGTCCTCTCGGGGAACTTTACATTTTTGGCTAGGTAGCTCGTCCCTAGCTTAGAAGTGTGGACTTGATCTATATATAGCATCTTTTTTGGTGCACCTGACTTTGATGTGAAAAAAGGTGTGTTGTTTATGAAAGAAATGTGATGTTTAGTGCAGAAATTATATAGCATCTTGTTGTTGATATCTACAGTTTGGCGTGCTTGACCATAGCTGGGTGGAGTTATTGACGAGATAAATATGGAGGTGTTTGGGAATTTTTGTTTTATGTTGTCAATCATTCTGGAGATGTCTAATGGGTTAATGGTGTATCCATTTGTGCTATCGTTTATCCCTACGTGTACTGTTGTTTTCCTTATGTTAGTATTTCTGTTGAGATGGCTGATTTCATTGGTTGTTTTCACTATTCCAGCTCCTGGTAGTGGTATTACTGTGACAATGTCCTCTGGCGTTGTTGACATTCTGTCACTGTGAATACCTTTTAGCAGTGAGTCCCCAATAATGATGTGATGCGTGTTGTGAGGTATGTGTCGATGGTGCTGTGGCTAAGGTCGTGCACGACGGTGTTGTTGGTGCCATTGATGTTCTTCTTGCTGGAGGTCTTCAGCGGATTTTTGTGTCGGTCGTTGTGTTCTTTCATGTTCCGTTGCCGTTGTTGCTTCGGGATCTACTTGTGTGGGTTGTCTTGGTAGGTTTTCAGTACGATGACTAATTTTTACCTCAATCGGGTAAGTCTTATTTGGTGATGTTTCTTTCCGTTCTTTGTTTTTAATATTCTGTTGGCTGTTTTCAAGCTTGTGATGTCGTGGGCATATTTTGTCTTCAGGAACGGGTGTTTGAGGTTGAGAGGGTAACGGAGCAGGTGATGTTTGTGGTGTAATTGGATGACCCGATATTTGAGGGTTTTGGACACCACCGTTCTTGTTTTTTACTGTCTGAAGCTTCTTGTATTTGGTCTATTCTATTTATCAGCCTTGTGTTTTCTTGTCTGAGAGACTTGACCTCATGCCTGAATGCGTCAAGTTCTCTTTTGAATGAGCTGTCCAGGTCTTGTTTGAGTTCAGCAATGATGTTTCTCACTGAACTTTCAAGGACGGTAATCATCGCCTGACAGCAGCGCTTCTCTGTTCCCTCTACTAGACTTCGCACTTCGGGGCTGTCTTGCTCCTTAGTGTACTCAATAGCTAGGAGCTGTTTGTGGATAGGCATTATTCTTTTAGTAACAGTGTCTTTGGTGCATGATGGGTGTGTCTCGTGTGCACTGGGCGAATGATTTAGATCTGGATTATCTGTAGGTATATTTGTATTAAGGGTAGATGATGCTAGTTCCAGTGTACGTTTCGGAATATCATCATTTGAAAGGGAAACATTTTCGTTGGATTCCTCTCCAGTTTGCACAATTATTGGAGTGATGATAGGTGGACTGGTTTCAATGGTTAGCTGAGATTGTAACGTTGGCAAGCGTGTCTCCTGTGATTGTTGGTGGAGAGGCAAGATCAGTTACAATCATGGTCTTATCTAGAGCTGATCTTTGGAGGTGACAAAATTCGACGTCTAGCCATGTCTGTACACACTCTGTCGCTCCTTGAACTAAAATTTTATCTCTTGTGTGATACAGATGTATTGTGAGGAGGTCGGTGCTTATTTTGTCCTCAACAATAGCATCTAGTTGATCGCTCCGAGTTTCAATAGAACAGTTTCGGTAGTACTCTAAGCAAGTGCGTTTGAAAATTTCGTAGTGTTGGCTGTTATGGAATTCAACAGAGCAACATTGACCATTGTTCGTTTGCTTGATGGTCAGATGAGAAGGGCTATTCCAAGCATTTAATTTTCTTTGTATTGCTTTTCCCCGGTTAAGAGAGTAACTCTTAGCTACTGTCGAAGGGCGTAATCGGCCATCTCGTGGTGGTTTTATTGTCCCTGAAACGACGCGTTTCTCCCCGCTCGCCATATCACATTACATGCTACAAGGCGGACAAGCCCTGTGATTTATCATAGTCCATTGTATCCTAGCCACAGGGTCACAGTTACACTTTGGAATGTGTTACTAAAACTGAAGATAGTACTACGGTTAAAGTAATTCTCGATATATCGAAAAATGGTGGCACCACACGATGAACGCTTCTACCGTCATTCCATAAAGAGAAAAACACAATATTTACAAGTGAATTTAACACAATTACAGAATAAACAATTTCATTGTAAGTCCAAGCAAAACGCTGACACAGGGGTGTATAAACCATCCATATTAAATGTGAACAACTTAGAATAAAATGTCCAAATTGTAGAGCCAAATAAAAACAGAGATGAGCGGGGAGGTATCATCACGTTATTGAATATTGGAATTGCCGTCATACGATTAACGGCTCTTTTGATGGAAGGTGAACCAAAGTTAGAAGTTCAGCCTAGGATATATATTTCAAATTAATGATTGTATTATGAAATCTAGAAGTCGTATTCTATTGACTATCTAGATAGGAGGGAATATCTATTTGATTGGATCTTATACTCTTGGTTGTACGAGGAGAGATTGTCCTTGAAAGGTCAACCGTCTTAGAGAACATTTGTTAAACCAACTATTCACTATTGTAAGATGAACCTTCAAGATTATGCTGATATACTTTATGTTGATTAACCATGTACCTGATGGAACATTACCTACCATTTGATCAGGAAGGAAGTTTCCAATATATGCAAGATTTTGTATCGTCCTTTTGTCAACGTGATTGTCAAATAAACCGTGGATTGTAACTTTACCAATCATGAGTTCCAGTGTCTTTCCCTCGACACTGTTGGTGTTGATGCGACCGTGAGGACTTGAACTATTTGTACATTCATATAAAATATCATTCGCGTCTGATTCAAGCAACTATCTAACTGTCTTCGCTTACACCATTCAAGCAAATAACTAACATTCAAACAAGACAGTATACGAATATGACAGCTACACAAAAGCACGGCTACAATTGGCGGCACAGTGTGTTCTGAATTTTAACGGATTCTTGGGAACGAAAGCCCTCAATCGAACAAGCAATTGGGATCGAAAGAATACTTCAAGTCGACATTACCTAACATGGAGGCCAAGGTCACTCAAAGTCTTCAACCGTCAACACGGAACTTCAATTTTCAAGGACAAAAGTGGAATGAAATCAAGTTCTTCCTTCATTCAAGATACTAAGGCTCAGTAACATAGCGCCCGATTTTCCTAATTCGGCAATCCTGCAAGGATCGGGAAACGTTTCGATATCGGAAATAAGATAAGTTGATAACGCTGTTGTTTATTCTACCGTTTTTGTTGGCTGAGCTCTTCTTTTCAAATGTCCATACTAATGTTATTTGTATTGAATGTTTTATGTTCAATGTTGATAGCGGGAGGTTGGGTAGGTGAATTATGAAGGGAACATACCAGTTTCACCACAGGTCCTTCATAATTGTTCTTTAGATTTATTTGCAGACTTCCCTCAGTGGAATGTTCCGACACCTGTGTGTCGAAGGATTCTAGGTCCACTGTGTCTGGTTGTCTGTGACACCTGACTGTTTAGTTGTGACGTCCAGTTTCATTGTAGTTTTTGTTATAGTAATTTTTATCCGTACTTTAGTTTTATGATGTATTTTGTTCGTATCATCCGTCCAGTCTCACCTTACTATCGTTTAGTTTATTACAAACCTATGTCTATACACTGGGTTGTCAATTGTCTTGTTTAATTGTTTATCGCAGTGATCGTTGCACTTTTTGCAAAATTATTTCTTATTTTTTCATTCTAACTTTTTTATTTCTGCGATTGTTGTCATTTGTCATTAACTATCTTGTCTTGTCACTAGTGTCGTAATTGTCTATTGCTATTGTCTTATCATAATATTTTATTGCATAAATTATTTTTGTTGATTAATAATATATTAATAATTATATGATATTATATACCATTCTTTGACATGAACGAGTAACACTTCTTAGAGTGATAAGAGAAAATTATTGAACATTAATTAATATTTACGAAGAAGAAGTATAGTTACTACTTGGTGATCATAATGTATTCACTAGATTATTTTATTAAACAAGCTAAAGCCCTTCAGATGACTCCTGAAGAGGTAAAAGCATTCGCACTTGCAGAATATGAAAAGTCTCAGAAGTTAGAAACTCTACGACTAGAAAATTTAGAGTTTGAGGCAGAACAGAAGAGGGTAGAGGTGGAAAAGAAGAGACTTCAGATTGAGGCAGAAGACAAAAGACTTCAGATTGAATCAGAAGAAAATGAGAAAAAAAGTAAATTTGAGGCAGAACAGAAAAGATTGGAGGCTGAAGAAAACGAGAAAAAACTTAAATTTGAAGCTGCTCAAAAAGAAAGGCAACTTAAAATTGAAATGGAAAAGGCTAGAATTGAAATGGAAAGTAAGCAAAGGGAAATAGAAGAGAGAAGATTGATAGCTGAAGAAAATACAAGGAAATATCAGCTTCAGATTCAGCATGAACAAAAAATTAAGGAAATGGAATTTGAACAATTTAAATTAGCTCATGAGGTTAATACTCAAAAGACTCATGAAAGTCAAGCTTCATCTAAACATGATAATTTTAGGGAAGTTAACTTAAAATTACCAAAATTCAATCCACCATCCGACGATGTGATTTTCTTCCTAGACAGGTTTGAAGCTACATGTAGATCCTATAACTTGGATAAAACACAGTATTGTACCCATTTATCTAGGCTACTTACAGGCGAAGCTATGGCGGTCTACTATATGACTAGTACTAATGATAAAAATGATTATGATGCTCTTAGAGCCGCTCTTCTTAAGAAGTATCAAATGTCAGAAGATGAATACAGGGTACGTTTTAAAACTATGCTACCACAATCAGGAAAGAACTTTAATGACTTTCTTTCTCAGATACGTCTCACCTTGGAAAGATGGATCGAATTGTCCAAGGTAGAAAAATCTTATGACGGTCTTTTTGATTTATTGCTACGCGATAAAGTTTTATCTTCTGTAAATCCAGCATTTTTTGCTTTTTTACATGAACGTAAACCTACTAATATGAAAGAAATGGATGAAAATTGCAAAAATTTCTACGCTGCACATCCGAACATGGATATTAGCAATACTCAGATTAAGGATGAATTGCCTGTTGCTTTTGCTATGCAACAGAATAACTTTTCACGACACCGTTCATTAAGTAACGACAGATCCTTTAAAAAGGGAAATAACGAGAATTTCAGTTCTTGTAATTTTTATAAGGGGAAACAATTCCAACAATCTTCTCCATATAATGTTTCTTGGGGTCAATCTCACAGATCACGAGATTTTGATAACAATAATTTCAGAAATAATCAAGGAAACAATTATAAACAAAACTGGCGATCCAATTCGCAGTATTCTCATAATAGGCAGGGTTCTCTGAACAGATCATTTGGTCAAAGACATAACAGTAATACCAATAATTGGCGTTCTAACCAAGATTTTAACTCCAACAGTAACAGTAATTATGGCAATTTCAGAGAAAATAGTCAGAATCGATCGCGGCGAAGAGATAGATCTTCGAGCAGACCTCGTCATCAGTCTAATGTTGCTTTACTTGAGGCACAAACTAACAAAGATAATGACAAAAATGTTAATCCACATAATGCAATGTCTTGTATTGATCTTGAGCAGGTAAAGGCTTGTCACGAATGCTCAACGCTATTCCAGCCCAAGGCGATCACGACGCTGAGATGCGGACACATATTGCCAAGTCTCCCAGCAGTCTGTACGGCCACTTCTGCGTCAGTTCACCAGGTAAAAGGATGCCTTAAATTCAATAGAGGATATGTTAGCTCTATACCTTGTTCTATTTTATTTGATTCAGGCTGCAGCACCGTTGGAGTGCGGAATTCGCTGATCGACCCTTGTTGTGCTACGGGCAATACTGTCAAGTGCGTCACCTTCGGCGGCACTGAGGAAACCTTTCCTAAAGCTATTATTGATCTTAACACACCTTTCTTTTCAGGGAAGATCCACGCATGCCTTCTTCAGAATCCAGTTAGTGATGTCATACTGGGTTGCATACACGGTATAAAAGAGTGTACCCCACAGCAAATAGCTGAATAGGAAGAGCGACATATTCAGGCTGCAAATGCAGTAGTTACCAGAGCGGAAGCTACTGATATGTTGCGTAATACACCTTCTGAACCTGCGGTCAATGTTAATGATGATGTTGACACTCCTATTTTACGGGAGTCGTTTATAACATTGCAAAAAAATGATGCTTCATTGAACAGATTTTTTAAACTAGCTAATAACAAGACTACTAAAACAAATGCAAAATCTAGACATAATTTTGTACTCAAGAATGGGATATTGGTGAGACTACTACAAGACACTGATTCATCATTACGGTCTCAGATTTTAGTACCTCTTTATATGAGAGCTCGTATATTGCGTCACGCACACGACTCTCAATGCGCAGGCCATATGGGTTTTTCACAAACCAAATCTAGAGTGCTATCTGAATTCTATTGGCCAGGCGTTCACAGAGATGTGAATATCTACTGCCGTTCGTGTACGACATGTCAGGAAGTCAAAGTTCGGGGTCCATACCACGCAGCTCCCATTCAGGCTGCGGACATTCCGATTCAACCATTTGAGAAAATGGCTATTGATATCATTGGTCATATGCAACCTTCTACAAGAGGACATACACATATTCTCACTTGTATTGATATGTGTACCCGTTGGCCTGAGGCCATACCTCTGAAAAATACATCATCTGCTAGTGTTGCAGAGGCATTATGGTTGATCTTTTCGCGCTTAGGTTTTCCGCGTAAGATCTTATCTGACCATGGTATTCAGTTTGTATCTGAAGCTATGTCACAAGTCATGAAGTTGTTAGGTATTGATAGATCGCTTAGTTCGATCTACCACGCAATGTCCAATGGATTAATTGAGCGTAAGAATATGACACTAAAACAGTTACTGGGTAAGATTACGCAAGATCACCCTCAGGATTGGGACAGAGTCCTACCTTCTGCCCTCTTTGCGTATGCGAGGTGCAAAACGAAGCAACTGGTTTCTCTCCGTATCAATTAGTCTTCGGCATCCAACCTCGCGGACCAATGTCGTTACTCCACGACTTACTCATTGAAGAGAATATCGAAGAGAAGACTCAATCCTCTCATGAGTATGTGATCTCTTTGAGAAAAAGGATCATAGATGCATGTAGGTTAGCTACCGCAGCATCTGAACAAGCAAAAGAAAAAGCTAGACTTTTTGCAAACAAGTATAGACGTCTTGGTCAGCTTATTCCGGGTGACGAGGCATATGTATTATTGCCTTCTAAAAATAATCGTCTACTCATTACATCGAGTGGCCCTTTTAGAATAATCTCTAGAATTTCGGATGTCGACTACATTGTCGATGTAAAGGGCAAACATAAAACCTTTCACATTAATATGTTAAAGGAATATCATACACGTCTTGACTATCTTCAGTCAGTATTCCAGTCAACTGACGATCCTACACCTCCTATTCATCACTATACCACTTTAGCTGTCATTCAAGAAGAAGAGTCTTTTTTTCAAGACGTACCATTAACTAAACCGGTGGTACCACTCCATCCGACTGAAAGTTGGAGTGATGTTATTATTTCTTCTGATCTTTCGGCTGATCAAAACCAGCAAGTTTCCTCACTTCTAAAATCTTATCAGGATGTCCTCACTGACATCCCAGGTCGTACGTCAGTTATTAAACATGACATTCTATTGACTGACGACACACCTATTCGAGTTCGTCTATACCCTATCCCTTTGCACTTTCGTGCTCAGGTTGATAAGGAGTTGGATGAAATGCCTCAATTAAATATAATTGAACCTTCAACGTCACCATATTCTTCTTCTATGGTGATCATCAGGAAAAAAGATAACAATATTCGTCTTTGTGTAGACTATAGAAAATTAAACAAAGTTACACAATGTAACGCAGAACCATTACCTTTGTTAGAAGAATTATTAGTTAGACTGTCTGACTCTATTTACTTTTCTAAATTTGACCTGTCAAAAGGATATTGGCAAGTCCCATTGACAGAAAATGCAAAGCCACTTACTGCCTTCTCGACACCTCGGAGCCTATTCCAATGGAATTTTATGCCATTTGGGTTAGTGAATGCTCCTGCCACTTTCGTGCGTATGATGCGCCGCATACTGTCTCATCGTCCCAATGTCATTGCATACATCGATGACATTTGTCTCTTTAGCAACTCATAGGATGAACATGTTCAGGGATTGAACACATTACTGTCCACGTTACGGTCATTTAACCTAACAGCTTAGCCATCCAAGGCAATTGTGGGTTTTCACGACATATCGTTTTTAGGCCACCGTATTGGTCATGGCAAATTATATACTGAGGACAGTAACGTCACAAAAATCCCGAACATTACCGCTCCTAAAACAAAGAAACAAGTACGATCTTTGTTAGGTCTCATACAATTTTACGGTAAATTTATTCCTCATTTATTGACCATTACTGCTCCTTTCTCTTCATTGTTGAGGAAGGGCACAGCTAACGTGATTCGATGGTCGGATGAACATCAAATCGCGTTGGATTCTATCAAGAATTTTTTTTCCAAACCTCCGGTTTTGATGCTACTTAATCCAAACATTCCTTTCATCCTTCGCAGTGACGCGTCTAATTACGGAATAGGGAGTGTACTACTTCAAGAATACTTAGGTACCTTGCATCCAGTGATATATGTGTCAAGAAAGTTAACAGCAACGGAGCAGAAATACTCGGTTCTGGATAAGGAACTTCTAGCGTTAGTTTGGTCAATTACCAAACTTGAGCGTTTTTTGTTGGGATCTCATTTCATTGTTGAGTCTAATCAAAAAGCACTCACTGCTCTCAACACTAAAGACGTAAAGTCAGCGAAATCCACCAGATATGCTATAACTTTGCAACCTTACAATTTTACCATACGTTCCATACCAGGATCACAAAATGTGTTAGCGGACTGTTTATATAGGTGTCCAAGCGATCCAAGCGAGCAAATACGCCCTACAGAGATTGGAACCTCTACACAGACAGTCTTGCAATTGTAACGTAATGATCAAATAACTTTGATGATTTATTTAACGTCTACTCAAGTTATATCTTCACTGTATTGCGTATGGAAATTGATTATTCAGACTTTTAGTATTATATAAGCCAATAACAGTGTTGTATCAATAACATTGACGTAAAGAAAATTAACTTTTTTTTTAATGGACATTTCCTTCCGAACGTTACATTGTGAATATATATAATCATCCTTCTAGGGTGATAGATACATACTTTTCTAAGTGGAGTATGTTAACTTTCAAGATTACTCGGAAAATAACATTTCAGTGTCGTTGGATGTTAATAAAACGGAACTTCATTGATTATTGACTGTTTTCGGAAATGATAATGGAACTTCTTAAGGTTATTAGAGATTATAATAACTGGAATTGGTAACAATTTTAAGACATGAACAATTTTGATTAGATATTAGCAATCAAGATCACTTAATTAGTTGTATATTTCACAGTGGTTAACAATAATAGTTTGTATAATAGTTCTTAGAACTAGAAACCACCACTTTTAGTATTTTATTTTAGCACTATTAGCTAATTAGTGTCACTAATTAATTTTAGAAACAGCTAAGTGTCTTGATCCCTTCGCGTGGTTTATTAATTGCTTTGATCACTTTGCGTGTTTTATTTGCATTCTTTTTGGTTGTTTATGAATTCACTTCTCATTTATGATGTAATTTCATCTTAATCATTTATAATTCACTTGTTCATTTTTTAGTTTGATGGTTTCACATCCTCGTTGTTTTAGTTCATCATCCTTCATACTTTAATTTCTTTTCTTGGTGCCACAATTATTCCAAATTGATGGATTGTGGTTGGAATTTTTGTTGATTATACCTTTTGTTTATTGATGTTGACTTTAATTCTACATCCCATTTATCATTAGTATATATATAGGGGGGTGTATTATTAGTACATGAATATGTAAATTTGATTTACCTTTCCGCGTTTATTAACGAAGAAAAAAAATTTATAGAATTAATTTTTTTTAGGAGGGGTTGTAAGGTAACTGTTGCGGCCTTTTTAAGTCCTTAACAGGCTTTAACAAATATAGACAGTCTCAGGTCCTGTCTTTGTTAAAAGTGTACGCACCAATTGAGATATTAGTAATACGTTTGGTATATTAAATTTATTGTGCACGAGAACGCACATTTTTGGAGATTTTGAAATTAACGCGCTTGTTGTCAAACAAAGGCAGATGACGTATCTGCTTAGAGAATGAAGCAGGATCCCTACCAGACAGTATGGTCTGTTGATGTATTTTAGCCCCTGTGTTCGGGCATATTGATGTTTACTTTGGTGATCGGCTCACTGCATTCAAGACATAGCCCCAGTATCACAGAGTAAGGTATTAATATAATTGATTATATATTTTATTGAATTAATGTCGTCATTGACATAACTTCTTCAAGTCGACCTCTAGCTGGTACCCTCATGCGTTGGGACCAGAATGGATCAAACTTGAACATTTATGCATTGAAAGTTTCGAGCATATTTATATTGAAACTCGTTGATTGAAATTACGGGAACTACGTTATTGAATATTGGAATTGCCGTCATACGATTAACGGCTCTTTTGATGGAAGGTGAACCAAAGTTAGAAGTTCAGCCTAGGATATATATTTCAAATTAGTGATTGTATTATGAAATCTAGAAGTCGTATTCTATTGACTATCTAGATAGGAGGGAATATCTATTTGATTGGATCTTATACTCTTGGTTGTACGAGGAGAGATTGTCCTTGAAAGGTCAACCGTCTTAGAGAACATTTGTTAAACCAACTATTCACTATTTTAAGATGAACCTTCAAGATTATGCTGATATACTTTATGTTGATTAACCATGTACCCGATGGAACATTACCTACCATTTGATCAGGAAGGAAGTTTCCAATATATGCAAGATTTTGTATCGTCCTTTTGTCAACGTGATTGTCAAATAAACCGTGGATTGTAAGAAGCAAACCCAATATAAAAGACAGGATCTTCAACTCAATTGTTGGTACTATTGTATGGTTCTAAAACGTGAAGAACAACAGAAATGACATCCACGAAGATTGTAACCGGATGGCCTACTCCTACTACTTAAGCGCTAACAGCGCTACCATTAAGTAGAAAATAGTATTAGATAAAGACTAGCTAGTAAAATTAACACTAGTCATAAGACGATGACGTCAATACACTTTTGTGTATAAAAATAACCCCTGACGTATCAAACCTTGTGTGAGTACACATAAGTTAGACCGGAAGACCAATCATAAGCCATGTATCAATGGTTTCCGGTCTACCAAGGAATGGAAAACATGCATTAGTAGTCAGCTAGGCACTGCTTTTGGGTATATATATCTCAGGGTATTGAAGAATTGAGTAAATGTAGCCGGCCAGACATTAAGGAAGAAATTCTTGCACTTAATACATCACTAGGGAACAGAGGATGTATTGTGAGGCTAATGTGGGTTCCAGCACACATAGGTATAGCTAGTAACGTGTTGGCAGACCAGAACGCCAAGTATGGAAGAATAAGTAAAAACAATATAAGAGCAGGACTGGGAAGGTCGGAGATCAAGAGCCAAGTGAAGCTAACTATAAACGAGGAATGGAAGACAACATGGAAGAACAGTAGAAAAGGCAGACACGCGTTCAAACTGCTGAAAGAACCAACAAGGACGTGCCAGGTCAGAGAAGAACTAAAGGTACCCTCGAAAAAAAAGCTGTGGCGTCTACGTCTGGGTGCAGCGTACTTTATGATAGAGGAACCACACTGCCAAAAATGTCAGGAAGAAAATGATATAGACCACTACCTCATCCACTGTAGAAAATACGATCAACAGAGGCTAGAATTAAAAACATACTTTAGAAATCACAATATAGACATGACAAGTGATAAGGTTTTAAGTATAGATGCCCCAGGGGAAGCCCAAACAATACTTAAACGATATATACATAAAACAAAGGAAAATATATGAGGTTAATAACAGTGACAATATTGGTAATAATAACAAAAATAATACTTCAGAAAAGACATTCAACCAAATAGAAATTAAGCAACAAAAACTAACAAATCATTAATTAAAAAAAAAAAATTAAAAAAAAAAAATAAAAAAATGTGCAAACTTATTACCTACTCATAGGACAAGGAAGAGCCCATATCAGTAAGGAATCAGCAATTGGTACAGACAGATACCTTCACATACCTAGGAAGCATAGTAACACCAGACGGCGGGGCAGGCAAAGACATCAACATCAGAATGAATAAGGCAAGAACAGCCTTCTTTAGCCTAAACAACATCTGGAAGTCCTCCCAATACAGCACAAGCACAAAATTAAGATTATATCAGAGCTGTGTGCTTTCTGTGTTTCTCTATGGTGCGGAATGCTGGAGAGTTACAGAGAAGGAAATGTCGAAATTGTCCTCCTTTCACACAACATGTCTAAGAAAATTTCCCCGAATCTTTTGGCCGAATACCATCACTAACCAAGATCTGCTTACTCGTAGCAAGCAAGAGGACATGCACACCATCGTAGCTGGCAGACGCTGGAGCTGGGTTGGTCATGTCCTCAGAAGAGACCCCGATGCCATCACAAGAACAGCTATGCTTTGGACCCCTGAAGGAAAACGAAAGAGAGGCCGACCAAAAACAACCTGGCGGAGGACTGTGGAGGCTGAGATGCAGGGAATGAACCAGAGTTGGGGCACTGTACGAAGGATGGCCACCGACCGAGCAAAGTGGAATCAATTTGTTGTTGCCCTACAAGACGCCACTAGGCGTGATGGCTACTGACTGCTTTGACGGTCGGCGGCTAAGGATCAAAAGAAAGATAGGACAAGGAAAGACAACGAGGTTTAAAAAAAAAAACGCCAACTCAAAAAGAACAAAAACTAATACAAATTAAAACCAAGTGCAAAGGATAATAGTTATCTATATACAATACGAAATTGAAAATAAAATGACAAATACTAATATAAATTAAAACCAGCAACTACTAAAGACAATAGTTATTTAAATTTAATACAAAATTAGTAAAGACAATGACACTAAATACCCCAATTGTAACAAATTTTCAGGTTGAACAGGGTAGACCAAGATGGAACAAGAAGAGGGAATAACGGTCAGCTGTTAAGTGCCCGCTCTCCATCCATCATCTTTTCAAAACAACAACAACAGAATTGGGGAGTCTGACTCAAGTTGGAGAAGAGAAAAGACAAATATGACCATTGCATATAAGGTGTTCTAACTGTACGGGCGCGGCGGTTTGCGATTGTGACTACCCCGTGGTTAGGACAAAATCCTTAGGTCTCGTCGGTGGAGAATATTCGTACTTCGTCATTGAATTTGATTCACGATTTTGTATACAACCAGTTGGTATTTACATATCAGAGTGTTACTCGGCCACGAGGTATGTCGTACATTATTTGCACGAGGTAAGCACATGGCTAAGACGTTTCGCTCGATTGTGACATAGACTGTTGAAACGTCTTGAAGAAAATAAAACGGTTTCAGAAATTGATAGCACCTTGCAACTAAATAGATATAGAGGCTAATCAATTAATAACACAAGAACGATGTAGAGGATCCCCACAAAGGAACGCCATATTTGAGATAATTGAATGAAAGAGTGTACGAACAAAGGATTGTTTGTTTATCTGAAAAGAGAAAAATCTCAAATCAGTAACCATAGTGACTTGAGATGAGCATGTTCTGAAAATATTCCGGATGTGGAACCTATTGGCTACTGTCACATAGGGAGTTATGTTCTATAAATTGTCTACATTTTCCTCTTTCTTCCACTCGGGTCCTCTAATTTTTTCTGTCACTCTTTACCTTTTTTCATATATATAATTTTTTCGCATTCGTTAGTTGCGAATAATATTTTCTTTTCCCATTCGAAATTTTACCGTCTTTCTTTCTCATGCTGACTGAAACTCGATTACATAGATGTCAGTCTCTGCCGGTCGAACTATAGCTGTGAATATACGGTTCTCGCCAGACATACGTCTGCAGTTTCCCCGGTCAGAGCGCTGCCCGACCAGATTTCTGGGCCTGGGGTGTGAGACATTCGCTCCGTTGGACATGACAGGCAGACGAATTGTCTACCTTTTGCAGAAACTGCGTGAGTTTTCGTCGGGATAGTCCGGCGAAGTGTGAAACTGCGCTCCGCGCTGCAGACGGTTATCTGAGAGTTGCAACTGACACGCGTACATCTCGGTCAGTAGGTGGCAGTTACGACACGCGTTAAGCTGACGTAAGTGTTGGGAGTAGGGGAGATAATTTCGCTTGGCGAAATAAGTTGGGGCTTTTTGTCTAATTTTAAGATATTGGCCCGAGTTTGAAACTTTATTTTCATTCTCGCTTTTCAATTCGCAACAGACAGGTCGCTCGGAACAGTATAAGCTGTATAGCGAAGTTCTCAGTTTGTTTCGACAATTTGTCGAACTTCTAGACTTCCATATATATAAGCATATAATTCTTAAGTGGTGCGACTACCTGTAGTTCTGTGTGAGGTAAAATATTATATCTAGTATCTCTAGTATTTTGTGAAGTGATAAAGCGTTTAATCGCCTATTTCATTTTAAACTAGTTCTGTGTGCAGAGTGATTATTTTAATAGTTTGTTATATTCTTTAGTCGACGAGTTACAGTGGAAAACAGAATAAATTATATTTCTAGCTTAACAAACATGTAGCCATAATGAATTTAATTTAACTGCTAACTACTCAGTCGAGATATATTTTCTAAACTAACTTATAACTGCTAGATGTCTCATGAGTATTGACGAAATATATATATATATATATATATATATATATATATATATATATATATATATATATATATATATATATATATATATATATATATATATATATATATATATATATGTATTTCAAATTCATGATAATTGATTTTATAATATAACTTATCTCACGGGAAGTGTTAAATGATAAGCTCTACGCTTGCAGTTTAAAATATAAGTTATATCCTTATACATAGTATGTATAATTATTTTATATGTGCTTTTTCCATTTTATGTAGTGAATACTGGGGTGACCCAGAACTTGCCGGCATTTAGTAGTAAAGAGACATACTTGTGAGTAGCCTAGACATTTCCTATCTTGAACCACGTGGTTTTTTCAAGTAACACTGGTCTGACAGTGCCTGTGCCATCAGAGATAGACAGTAATAACAATCACACTAACGGTTTCTAAAGACTAGAAATATATACTGGGCTTTTGAGCCAGTTCATATTGCTCCACAAACTCAAATATACATGCTGCCTAGCGGCGAGAATCATTACAAGAAGTAACATTAATATTCCCGACAAGTATTGAGAGAGTGTATAGTGAACCAAGACTGTCTTTCAGAATTAAGGGAACCTCGTGTTTTTTTTTGACTCTGTGTGCCCGTTTAAACTTGCTTATCCAAAACTGATTCAAGTGACACTAACTTAAAATCTGAATAAACTTATTGCCTGAAGAGAACGCTCCCCGGACAAATTGGATAAACCAAGATCTGCAGAGCTGGGTATTCGCTTCACCAAACGATAAAACAGATTGTGTCATAGCGTGCGCCAGACGGTGAACAACGGCAAGTTATAGGGTAAGAAAGTGAGAAACACACGACAGGGCCCTGATGAAAGAACTGAGTGAAAGTAGACTGAGGGATGTTCTTTGTTGATTCACTCACAATTTTAACATTTCGTTATGCAATTTATTGCTAACTATATATCTATATATTCCCTTATACTAGATCAGAGTATCCAGTCTGTTCATACCTTAAAGGGGGAAGAAATATTATACCCTAACCATATGTATTTGTGACTCTTTGGGCCATCATCTGTCTCATAACGGGGCTGTGGGCTAAACCCAGAGTTAATATCATAACGGGGCTATCATCATTGTAGTATTCTCTTGATATTTTATGTCTATTTGTATATGCTTTGATGTAAGTTCTATGTGTTGTGAAGAAATTTTAAATGATAATTAAAGTTTCTCTTGAAATTAATCAGCGTGTTGGTCAGCTCGTTCTAGAATATCTATATAATCATTTGTTATAGGTTCCCACGTTTGTGTGTCTACCTGTCGTCACTTGAATGTGCGTGCACGTGAGTGGATATATATATATTTAATGTATATGTGTTAGACTGTCTGACTGCTGTAAAGCTGTCGTAGAAGATAGGTGAGAGAGAGAAGATTTTTTTTTTCGCTCTCAGAGACAGCCTCTATCACTATTCTATCACCTCACTCGTGGAAATCTATTTTTGTATTTCTATCTCACACTGTGACTATCACTCATTCCAACCTATTCAGAAGGGACCAACCCAAGTCTTAATTCTCCTATCTAAAATCTACGACAGCTACCAATAAAAGCTGAAAATTGGTACTACCATGACTTAGTAAATACTTGATTGTCGCCATTTTTGAAATTATCTATATGGAATTTGAATATTTATCTAACCACAAGGTCTCCATCATAAATGAGATCCAAAAGAACCTGGGTCAGTAAAACCTCTTCTAGGAAATAACAACTCTTGCGATAGCGAGTCTACTGAACTAGAAGACTAGACCACTATACTGCACATCACGCCCTCTGTATAAAAAAGAAAGAGAAAGGAAAAAAAAGAGAGAGACAACTCTTCTTAACATTTAAGGAGATAGTCTAACTACTAAGCTCCCCTTAGTACCACCCGTACTGTCACAAGATACGCACTTTCATAAATGGGTGCTTGTGTAGAATAAAAGGATTGAAATGGTAGCAGAAAATCATTAATGTGAAATTAATGGAAAGAACCACGCACACATACCAATGGAACTAATGAAGAAAATCAAGGGCGATAAGTTAAGACGTACTTTCGGTAGACATTGGTCAGGGGGAATTAATCTGAGGAAAGGGGAGATAATTGCAGTTACTCCCCCCTCTCCACATCAGTTGGTTCGGAACTTAATTAGCTACAGTGAGAGACGCCAGATCAAAAGACTGTTCGCTCGTTGCCAAAGTCTAGCGGTCGGCAAAAGTGTGAAAAATAGCTTTGATTCAGGATTCGACCGAAGAATTCCCCAAAATCTGGGCGAAGGCGTTAAATGTAGCAAGTACTAGCGAATTTTATATATATACCCCAGCTTCTAAAATCATTTATCTAGTAGCCGCAGAATCTCAGTACATCTAGCTTCGAATCCTAGACCATTGTTCTTAGTATTTTCGATTTGACATTGTTTCTTTTTCTGTGTTGCGGTAACTATATTTACTATCATTTTGAGTGATTTAATTGTTAAGTTCGTCATTATATTTCACTAGGATTTACTGTGTTAAATTGGCTAGCAGATTAAAATAACTTATAGTTAATTCTTCCAGCGGTAACGTAAATTTAATTAATTGCTATTAACCAGTAAGAGATATTTTAATTGACTAGTAAATGCACTATTCATTATGAATACTGACGAAATATATATTTATTTCTAATTCATTATGACTAATTTTTGTAATTGACTAGAATTCATGTCACGGGTTAATAAGAACGATAAGATACGCGTTACACTTGTGGTTTCTAACCAAATCTTATAGCCGAGTGAATATTAAATTATACCGTTACGCGGGTTAGGATAGATACTGATATTGTGAATTAAATGTTGTATTTTCTTCTAAAAAAATCGAGTACGGGTCACAACCTAAAACCTACCAGCGGCTTCAATATAAATCTGAGAAAACGGGTCTAAGTCTAATTGACGCAAAACAAACATTCTTATGCAAATGTTGGGTCTTCAAGGTTGACCTGTTTGGCCTCTTGGTTTACCCAGAAAGAGAGAGAGAGAGAGTACCAACAAAAGAACTTATAAGAATAAATTGTAACTGGACCTATAGAGATCCAGATTTCTTTTTCCATTGTCATGTACATTCAGCCCGAAGGGGCGAAAAATATCAAACAGTAACATTTCCCAACTACCGATCACTGTGGTGTGACGAGGATTTTTATCCCGAGAGATTTACATACCTGACATTTTCTCTTCAAGTATCAAATTTACCAGCTACTGACACTGTGAACATTAGATCTCTTAAGTATTTTCCTACCTGGACTAATTGATGTGACATAAACAGAATCCTATTAACAGTAACAAAATAAGCGTTTCCCAAATAAGAGGATTAATCAGTCTTGGAGAAACTGGGGCTTGTTTTGCCAAAAACCCAACCTTGGATTTGTGGTTGTATCAGGAGATATGTTCCAGATGTTGTGAAAGCACTTATTAGGTAAGAGTGAATGAATGTGGCCACAGGTTTTGTCAGAAGCGAGAGAAAGAAGGAATGAATAATTCTTCTATTGTATAACTAATGTACTCACTTTGGTTTTTTTTTCCTTCTTATGTTTGCTAATAATGTTCATTTCAGAATAGATTAAATTAGAAAAACTCTGTTCTTTACAGTATAATCAAATCCTTTACCATAGTGCTAATCTTTTGATCTTTTGGGGGTTAATAACTTCTTCTAATGGGATCTTGTCTCAACAGAGGGAATTCCACTTATGTGTCTATGTCTTTATTAATTCTGTAACCTATGATTTTTATTTTTGATCTTTGATAATAGATGTTGTGAAGTTTTCTTTATGATAAATAAACTTAACATAAAACTTAATTTACCTGTGTTGGTCAGCTCGGCCCAATATCCCTACTCCATTTAATATAGTTTTCACGTTTGTGTGTCAAGTTGTCGTCACTTATCTGTGTGTGTGTATGTGAGTGGTTATAGTGTATATGTTAATATATACAGAAGGGTAAACTGTCTGATAAACAAATCACAGTTGTAAAAGATAGGCTGGACTAGAGTATCTTCTCAATCCAGGGACAGACTCTACGTTTTCACCATTTCACTCGTGAAATCTATTACTTTACCTTATCTCTCACTGAGTTACCACTCTTTTCAGTTCTAATCAGACGGGACCAGAATCTATCTTAAATACCTATCCAAAATCTACGACACGAGGCAGTCCTTAAGGGGAGGGTAAAACACGCGGAGAAGAGAGTTGCTGATAGAAATAAGAGGGATAAAGAAGACAAAGAAGTATTTTGATTTGATGGCAGAAAATTGGAAGACGGAGCATAAATTAGTTGAAGATCTATGCCCCCCACCCCCCCTTCCCCCGGAATCCACAGAAAATGATGATGTATGAATTGACACACGTGCTTATGTGTTACTAATCTTTCCCTCTACAACTCACCGAAGTTTTCTATTTCCCGCTTTCTCCTTCTGACACACATAGTCAGAGTAAACACACGCAATATTTGGGGGAACACAAGTTAAAAAAAAAACACAAACACCGTTGACTATTAAATAGTTAATTAGGCTTACTTCATACTTCTTTATTTATACATTTTACAGGTAAGATGCAAAATGATTGAAGCAGATAATAGTAGACAAGAGGCCGCCATGTTGACTTCGAGTTGGAATTTTTTTTTAAGCCTCAATGTTTGTCGGTAGTTACTATTTTTGACTAAGCTCGAAACAGGGTAATGGCTAGGCAAGGGCTAGCTGTTTTACAAAGCTCAAAAAAAGGTTGGGGTTAGGTTAAGGCTAGCTGTCGCTTATATATGGATATCCACTCGAGTAACATGGTGGACTCCGTCTAGTATAACTTTCTTCTACCTATAAAACACAAAATGTAACATCTTTATAGAAATCAGAAATTAACAAATTGAAGCTATCTTTGGTATGCAATAAAAAGTATCGAAGATTCAGTTTCAAGCTTTTCACACGAAACAAAAGCTCACCACTGTCTATAATTACGATTTCTTTCGTCTATCCAATACTTGCCCCCGTTGCACTGATGCAGTAAAACACAATTTTAAGGTCAAGGGGAAAAAAAACCGAAATAACTTTTGAATTATTTAAAGAATGAAATGAATTTAATAAGAACAAGATAATGTGGTCTGTGGTACGGCTGATGAATTCTATCCATTATTGTGACCGTAATGTAATAGCTTTCAGTGCATATTTGAAATTAGAATCTCCTTTGTTAACTCTGGTGCATTTGTGTGATCGAGTTACGAGGTCAGTAAAATTATGTGCAGGTTTTACAAAAACATGGTACAATTAAAGGGAGGAGCTACACCGCATTCTAAGTCAAAACAGTCCAAACATGAAAACAGGTTTGTATGTATTCACATAAATTATATTCTTATGAATCTAAATATGTGAAAATCATTTGCCAGAACACGTGTTAAGTCGGTGTATTTTGATTTTGTTAAAAGTATTTTCTTCAGAAATTGTGCTTTTTTTATGAAGAAAATCAAGATTTTCTCAGAACTTTGTTTTTTGTTAATAATGTTCTTATAATTTGCATAGTTTTTAAGTCAATCAATATGCGATTTGGCACAAATACTTGCCATTGGGTAATAAAACATTTGTCAGATCCGATTTTTGATATCTTATCAAAATTTTGATTTAGTGCAAATAATACTGTAAAATTCTGGAAACATTGTAATTTTTTTTTTTAGATACAAATTTTAAAGTTTTACATCTCAAGATCTATTTAAGTTATCAAAAATCCAATCTGACAAAAGTTTTAAAACATAATGATAAATATTGTTTTTAAATTTGGTATTGATAGCTAAATAAATTGTAAAAAAGCCTTAGCAAATGGAAATAGAACAATATAATCCAATATGGTCGCCGTTTCCATGGCAACCAATTATATTATACCATCGAACTCTTTATTACGCGCATCTATGATTGATGTAGGTTACGTCTGTGCATTTTCATTGAAATCGTGTGATTAATAACGAAAATAGCATTTCATAGTAGCTCCTCCTCTTAAAAAAAATTCTGGAAATTGTAACGAAATAAATAATGACCGAAATTCTTATTTGATTTTCGATTTATTATTATTCTTTTTTAATAATGCACATGGCTCGATTTAAATGAATCATCGCCGAGAAGTTATTATGTTTTATTTTTGGTCCTCGACCAAATTGTGGACTCGGTCCGCCAAACCCCTTTTTATTATGCCACTCTCAACATATTTTATTCCTTATCGATATGCTGAACTGTGATGATATTTTTGCTAATTATAACCCATCAGAGGTTGAAAGAGATATTTTTCATCATCATTATAAATAATACACACATCAGAATAAAACATTGGGAAAAGCTTTTCAGTTATTCAAATCACTGAACGTTAATAATGGTAGGCTTTTATGTACAACGAAAGTAAACTTAACTCGAGGGTTTTCAAATCAGTAATGAATAATAATATTCAATCATTCATGACCACACAGATCCCCCTAGGAGCATAGGACTTCAACCAAAAGACACAATCTTCCTGCCCTAAACTGTCCTTTCACAGTCATATGTCATCTTCTCAGTCAGTTTCATTTGTCTCCCCCAACTTTTCTTACCTTGGGGATTCCACGGACAGCTTTGTACAGCTATCAACGGTCTCCTCAGTGTGGGCCCTATCTAGTGCCAGTGTCTTCGCTTTCATCTTTTGTTCCGCTGGAACATGTCTGGTTATTGTCATCGGTTCCACGATGAGTAATAACATAACATAACTTTATTTGCTTTTTATTTTTTGGTTTAAATCAGATTGCGAGCAACAAGCCAGCAAGCAAACAAACAAACAAACAACACAAAACAAACACGTGACCAAACTATTTTACATCAAACTATTATTACAATGTTTCCACGTTTAAATTTTCTCTATGTAATGTTTGCTTAGCTCTTCTCTATAGAAGCCCAGTGGTATTACTAATATGGATTTGTTTTCAGCTATTACTGATACACTTACATACATATATAATCAATGTCTCGCAAGGAGTTACTTTCCATCTGCCTTTAAAATCGCTAAAGTATACCCTCTTGTTAAACCTGGTTCATCAGATAATAGCAACCTTGGTAACTATAGGCCCATTTCGCTTATATCATCGCTGTCCAAACCACTGGAAAAACACATACACAAAACAGCAATAGAACACCTAGCTAATAATGACCTGCTTGTTGATAGTCAGTCGGGGTTTAGACCAAAGCATTCATGTCACACAGCCTTAACAAAAATGATAGAGAACTGGCATCTAAACATCAATAACGATAACTTATGTGGAGCAATCTTTGTAGACTTTAAAAAAGCATTCGATATGATTGATCACTCTATTTTAATCAGAAAATTAGAAACAATGAAAGTAAATCTTAAGCTGGTGAAGTTAATTAAATCATTTCTGACAGACAGACAACAAGTGGTGTCTTACAATAATTATTTGTCTAACCCAACTGTTGTCGATATCGGTGTTCCTCAGGGTTCTATCCTTGGCCCTCTTCTCTTTGCCGTATACATTAATGATCTTCCTCTGTACATCAAACATTCATCCTGTGACCTGTTTGCCGATGACTGTACTGTTTACACTAGTGACAAATGTTGCGCCACACTAGAACTATCTTTACAAACTGATACACATAATCTTATTAAGTGGAGCAACGAGAATCGAATGCAAATAAATATTAGTAAAACGAAATGTATGTTAATATCAACCAGACAAAAACTACAAAACTCGCAGAAAACAACACTTCAGCTCTACATTGGAACATCACTAATTGAAAACGTAAATGAACATAAAACTCTAGGTCTAACTGTTGACCAGCACCTAAGTTGGAACTCACATGTAAGTGCACTCACAAAGCTAACGGCACAAAAAGTTTACCAATTAGCCAAAATCAAACACTTCCTGGATGAGGGGGCAAGGAAAATGTTCTACACATCTCATATACAAACATACCTAGACTATTGTTCCACAATCTGGGATGGTTGTTCCATATCCAACACAAAAAGGCTTCATTCACTTCAAAAACGTGCAGTGCGCCTAGTTGCTGATAAACACCAAACACATTGTATAGATTTATATAACTATCTTAAAATATTACCCCTTAGAAAGCGCTTCCTATTTAACAAAGCTAAATTCGCTTTCAAAATCTTGTCACAGAATGCTCCAACGTATCTGTGGCCACTTTTAAAATTCAATGAAAAACGTAGTAACCGCTTAAACCAGTTACAGGTACCCAAGCCCAGGCTAGATTTGTTCAAGAAGAGCTTGGCTTACTCAGCTGCTCATCTTTGGAACAATCTTCCACATGATCTTAAAAACATGCACAGTCCCTACTCATATAATCGTAGACTGTTCAAATACATTATGAGTGCCAATTATATGCCGCCCTAAGGGATTATATTTCGAATTATTATCTAATATACTGTATGGAGGGTCTGATGATCTAGTTTTTCATTTTAATATATCTTACTTCTTAATTGTAATCAAATACTGTAAATGTATGCTTTTATACTACTTATAATGTTGCATCGCCATCAAACTAACACCTTAAGTATGGAGAATGTCTGAATAACTAGCAATACAAGATGAGTAAGAGGAAGGGCAAAATGTAAGACGGGCCTATATGCACGATTCTCATCTATCAGTCAATACCCTTTACCTCCCTAAGGAGCATAGGTCATAAAGCTGGATCTTGTATAGTGGAGGCGTCAACAATTCACTCCCTGTGGCAGTATCTGTTTGGGACTCAAAGCTGCTTACCTGTAGGAACATTTTCCGCATGCGCTGACAACACACTAAGTCCCAGGTCATTCAGCAGCGGATTCCCAAAATGTCACGAGTTCTTATTATATACCACCATAATCTATCTATCTATCTATCTATCTATCTATCTATCTATCTATCTATCTATCTATCTATCTATCTATCTATCTATCTATCTATCTATCTATCTATCTATCTATCTATCTATCTATCTATCTATCTATCTATCTATCTATCTATCTATCTATCTATCTATCTATCTATCTATCTATCTATCTATCTATCTATCTATCTATCTATCTATCTATCTATCTATCTATCTATCTATCTATCTATCTATCTATCTATCTATCTATCTATCTATCTATCTATCTATCTATCTATCTATCTATCTATCTATCTATCTATCTATCTATCTATCTATCTATCTATCTATCTATCTATCTATCTATCTATCTATCTATCTATCTATCTATCTATCTATCTATCTATCTATTAATTTTTATTTTTATTTATTTTATTTTTACATTCATTATTATTATTATTATTCTTTTTTAATGTTAAAAACGTACTTTAATTATGATGATTATTGCAAATGTAATATTACTTTTATAATGATAAATGCCTTAATTATGCTTAAAGTAAATGTGAGGATGAAAGGATATAGTATATATGATGAGAGAGAGAGGAAGGGCAGAATGTCAGACGGACCTGCGTGCCCAATTCTTAACCCTTTGAAAATAAAGTTCGTTCGTTCCAGCAACGTTAAAACTGAGTGGCTAATCATCATTCATTAATGGCTAATCATCATTCATTAATGTCTACTTTTGCTGTTTATGGAGCAAGGAACCACTGCTACAACTGCCTCCACCCTTGTTGAAAGCTTGCATCAACGCATTCATGTGCTTTAAAAGCGGTGGTTTCTAAAGTTATTTACATGATGAAATTGCCAGCTCCAAGCGAATGCTCACATTGCTCGTTTCTTACGACATGCTACAAAAACCATCGCTGCACGTGCATATGAAAGCTTTGGGGCAGGCTACCTGCTAGGGAGCGAGCTGGAGTGGTGGTCCATGCTCCACGAGGAGTGAAAATGAAAGCGATGATGAATAGCTAATAAGTACTTTGATATTGCAGTACAAATTGGGAAGTACAGTATACATGCTATACAATGAAATATTACTACAATAACAGCAAATTAAAAAAAAAATGCCTTCTATGAGATGATCTGCAGTAAATAAATTACACGTGGCGAGAATGTAACAAAATAGCGAAAGGTGGTTTTTATATAACGAAGGGGACCCAAAGACGCAGCAATAGAGAACGCAGTCAGCGACTCATAGCTTGACTGCCTGCGTCAGGACCAGCGAGTCAGAGCTGGTCAAGACCGCACTCCACCTCCACGTGGTGGTCCTGGAAACAGTCTGCAGCAGTGCAGTCTGGCTGAGCGAGTGTGGATCGCAATGGGAAGGCAAACCCGGTCCTAAAAAATGCCGTGCAGAAGTCGGATGTGTCGACCGAAAGGTGCAGATATCACAGCTTAGGCGTAAACAGACACAACGCAACCACCGTCCTTTTCAGGACGAACGAAGAAGAAGAAGAAGAAGAATATAACGAAGGAAATAAATAAACACGAGTAACAGACAAATTAAGTTGAAATTTAGTTAAACAAGGATACGTAGATATGTTCATGGAATAAAATATGTCAAGAGAAAAGAGCACACGTTGTACATCGTGAACTGAAAAAAGTGTACACCTGAGCAAATATGAGAAGATAAACACTTAATTATAGAAACCAGGCATGACAGTTATGAATGTTTGGTAAACATAAGTAAGCATTCAAAGTTTATCATAGTTTAAAACCATTGTATGTTATTAAAGTTGAAACAAGAAGTGTAAATCATAAATGTATGGACAATAAAATAAATGAAATGAATGTAAAACAATCGTGCTTGGTTAAAGGAATATATAAACTTTTGAAATATATGATAAGAAAATTAAAACAATGGTCAATGAAGCAACCAAGCCATGTGTAAAAATTAAAGTATTGTTAATGAAATAAATACATTGGGTATGAAACTAAACATGTTAATCGAATCAAGTAAAAAAATGAAACAAAGTAGTAAGGGACATAAGAAAAACAAGAGCGATAAAAACCATTGGCGTCTACTGTAATCGGCAGACTAAAGCACTTAAGGTGATAAGAAATAACCAGAATTCTGGGAAGTCCAGCGTCAGTGAAATGGTTGGAGCGTCATTGCAGTAGGCGATGTCACAAAAGCAGTAGAGGGCGGTGAAGTTGTATTTATCATGAGTGTAATGATGGCATCCGATAGTCTCATTAATCCCAGGGAGTTCTCCTGGGTAGTAACACGAACGTATGACGCCGACCCAGCCATCTGAAATATAGAGAAGAATATGAACTATTTACTCAAACGTAGGCAGCCCTGAGCACATGTATTGATAAATGCCATTTTAGTGAGAAAATGAATAGGAGGATGAACCAAAAGAATGATTAAGTCAGGGATGATGAACGAATAGTTATGTTTTAATGGATTAACAAAATTAATTTCGTTTCATGGATCATCATCATCATCAGGTGCCATCTTCACAACGAAGGTCGGCTGTAATGGATCCCCAACGTCATCTGTCTTATGTTTTAATGGTGCACTCAGATATACATCTCTTGATGTTATCTTCCCACTTATAGCACTGTCTTCCTCTTGCACGTTTGCCTTCAACTCTGTCTTTTGTTATGGTATTGTGTTATGTTCATGGATAGAATGATTGAAATGGTATGGCGAAATCTCCAATGTGGAACTAATGACAAGAACGAAACAAATACCAGTGGAACAGGAAGTGAGGAGAAGACGCTAGTGCTGGATAGGACAGACACTGAGAAAAACCAGTTGATAACATTACAAGGCAGTCCTTGTTCTGGAACCCACAAGGCAGAAACATAAAGGAAGATCTAAAATACACGGAGAAGGGAAATAGACAGGTATAATGGGGATGAAGGAGTCGTGGAAAGACCGTGACCAGGTAGCACAGGACATGAAGGTTTGAGGTGTATTTGTTGAAGGCCTTTACTCCACGGGGAACTAATATGTAATGAAATAATAGATGAATAATGGACGATTATTACACTGACAACGGCCTTGACTTCACATACAAGTATTAATAAATTCTGTGTCCTGAATAAAAAGCGGCAGAGGAAGAAGTAAGAGAATATGAAGAAGAGAAGACGACGGAGAAGAAAACAAAAGAAGAAACTGGAGGATAATGGAAAAAATGAGGATCTAAAGAAGGAGGATCTAAAGAAGGAAGAGGAACAGAAGAAGAAAGAAAGGAGGATAAAGAGAAGAAGAAGACAAGAATATAGGCAGAGATAAACAGGAAATGTAAGCAGACTAGAAAATTGGATAGTGCAGAAAATAGAGTTCCGTCATAGAACAAAATACCAGTCGCAGAAGTCACCTGAAGGAAAAGTAGCCAAGACGAAAACCGATTACTTGCCGAAAGTCGATATCTTGTGGCTAACATTGTGACATCACTAACTCATTACTGTAAGCCAGTGGGTTGTCAACTCGAGTCAATCGACTCTGACTCGAGTCGGACTTCAGTTACCACAGTGATTCGACTCTTTCATAAATGGGTGCTTGCGTAGAATAGAAAGACAGAACTAGTACGACAAGGCCACCATTGTGGAACTAATGACAGCAACCAGACAAGTTCCAGTGGAACAAGAGATGAGAAGAAGGCACTGGATATGGATAGGATACACACTGAGGAAACCTGGCGACAGCATTACCAGACAGTCCCTGTTCTGGAATCACACGGTAAGAGAAGTAGAACTAAACTGAACAAACATACGAGTATGAAGAAGATAACTGGACACAGAAATGAATATGACGAGGAAGACATGGAAAGACCTCGAGCTAATGGCACGCGACAGGAGGACTTGACATGGTGTATTTTTTGAAGGACTATGCTCCTTGGGGAACTGAAGATAATGACTGAATGACATAATTTTTTTTTGTAAATCGACATTTCACGACATACCTCGATATTCCTTTCGACAGAATTTAATATCGCTCAACAACACATTTCGACATCCCACACGACACACTTTTTGAGAAAATATTGTCGAAAAACACGGTAGAGTAGGATTAACAATGTGTGAGATGTAATATTAATAGAAAACTGCTAATGTCACAGTAATACAACTTACTTACATAGTCGTTCCCCTTCTGCCGTGAGGTGTAGAGGTCACAGTAATATAATGGAATGAAAAACAAAAACACAATGAAATTAACGAAGGCAACACCATCTACCAGGCACACGAAATTAAAATAAAAAAATAAAAACCCACAAAGTACCATTCCTTAAATATCGCATAGGAATGCGTCATATACCTCAATAGTTAGGATTCTTCCCAAATGGTGCTGGTAGGTTTTCTTTGTGCAATTTCTGTAACATATTACCCTCTGCTGGACTACAGCCAACCCACAAACATGTAGACCCGGTTAATCCCCAAAATATATTTGGTCTCTCTGAATCGTGGTATGGCCACTAAGAATACGATGTCCAAAGTCCAGACGTTCACTAGCAGATGTCGCTAGCGCATCCTCCATATCAAGTGGACAGATACAACAACTAGCTATACATTTGTGAAAAAGAAGTAGACAACAACCAATACAGCTTGAGAAAAAGTGGAGATGGATAGAATTTACTATTAGGCAGCAACCAGCTAGCATAACCAAATATGCTGCTCTCCGGAATCCACAGGGAAAGAGAAGGATTCCAAGGAGAATCCGGAACAGAAAGAAGAAAATTAAGTCAAAGCAACAGAGATTTCATAAGCAGAACTGAAGAAGACTGCCTGATTACCAGACATCGATGACGAGAAACGGTGGCGTTCCTATGCTCCACGATGAACTAAAGTAGTGATACATTGGCAGATAATTATGCAGTTCGATCAGGAATCAGCAAAAGCCGTCGACAGCAGAATGCAGGACTTCAAGGGAAGAAAACAACTGAGAGAAAAGATGGCATTATCTAAATCTCGAAACATGGTCTGACATTAGTTAAAGCAACTCATCTAGCCAAAGAACGAAAGTTGTATTTCAGAATCACACTTGACGGCACATGAATAATACACGTTTATAAGTGTGTTTTTGTTTCCAAGTATCTGTGTGTGTGTTGACGGGTCCACTCATTCGGTTGAAGGTGAAAAATCTAAGGAAATGAAACGGAAGAACTGAATACATGAGATCAGACAGAAACCGCACAAGATAATTGTTTCCCATGATTTCTTGACGAGTTACTTGCTAATTACAATAAAAAACAAAGAGTTCTTCGAAAAATGAGTAATGAAAAGACGATAATGAATGAGAACAAATTTTGGCAATCAAAATTCTTGGGGCTTATCTCAAAGACGTACACGTTTACAGAAATCCATAGTGGAGGGAACGGTTAGAACACAAATAGCCATGAGCACGCCAGGGAAATCAGTGGAAAGGAAACATCATAGGATCAACGAGCAATAGTCTAACGTAGTGAACTATCAAGATAAGACACACACACACACACACACACACACACACACACACACAATATTCGGGATTCATTGCTGCCAACCTTGTGCTCTGCAACACCACTTAAAATGGTGCGATCAGAGACCACATGATAATGGAATATCGATTCCAAATAACTCGACCTGTTGAAAAACGTCTATTCGATTCTAGAGGGGCTCAATATCATGGCCGATGGCCCTTTCTCGGGATACTGTTGTTCTCAATGGTTTTACATTTGGTTCAAATTAATTAATTTTCTGGCCAGTCACATTTGATTGTTAAAAAAAAGATGTGTCCTGTTTATTTGATATAACATTACACTTGTGTATAATTATATTTTACTGTAGATGGGTAACAAGGTTGTCACACATATTAACAACTATTTCTGCCAGAGTATTATCTTTGCCTGTGCTGCATTCTTCTTCTTCTTCTTTGATCCTTAGCCACGGACCGTCAAAGCAGTCAGTGGCCATCACGCCTGGTGGCGTCTTGTAGGGCAACAACAAATTGATTCCACGTTGCTCGGTCGGTGGCCATCCTTCGTACAGTGCCCCAACTCTGGTTCATTCTTTGCATCTCAGCCTCCACAGTCCTCCGCCAAGTTGTTTTTGGTCGGCCTCTCTTACGTTTTCCTACAGGGGTCCAAAGCATAGCTGTTCTTGTGATGGCATCAGGGTCTCTTCTGAGTACATGGCCAACCCAGCTCCAGCGTCTGCCAGCTATGATGGTGTGCATGTCCTCTTGCTTGCTCCGAGTAAGCAGATCTTGGTTGGTGATGGTATTCGGATAAAAGATTCGGTGAATTTTTCTTAGGCATATTGTGTGAAAAGAGGACAATTTCGACATTTCCTTCTCTGTAACTCTCCAGCATTCCGCACCATAGAAAAGCACAGAAAGCACACAGCTCTGATAAAATCTTAATTTTGTGCTTGTGCTGTACTGATAGGACTTCCAGATGTTGTTTAGACTAAAAAAAGCTGTTCTTGCTTTGTTCATTCTGTTGTTGATGTCTTTGCTTGCTCCGCCGCCTGGTGTTACTTTGCATCCTAGGTATGTGAAGGTGTCTGTCTGTTCCAGTTGCTGATTCCTTACTGATATGGGCTCAGAGTTGCTCACATTGAGCGTCAAGACCTCTGTTTTCTTTAGATTGATGTTCAAGCCCACCTGCTGGCTATACTTATTAAGTCTATCCGTTTTTTCCTGGATGTGTTGATGTGAATGTGCTAGAAGTGCAATGTCATCTGCATATTCCAGATCTTCCAATGTAGAAAATGTAGTCCATCTTATTCCTCTTGGACTGCCCTCTGTTGTCTTCTGGCGCATCACCCAGTCTATGACTGCTAAAAATATAGTGGTTGATAAGGGGCATCCCTGCCGTGCTCCTGTCTTCACCTCAAAGGTTGGGTTGCTCTGCCCAACGCTACACGTAAAGTTGGCACAGAGGCTTTTTATGATTGACACTATGCAGCTTGGAATTCCATAAGCCCTCAGTATTTTCCATAAACTGTCCTTATGTATACTGTCAAAAGCCTTTTCAAAATCAACAAAATTAATGTACAGCTGTCTTTGCCACTGCTCTATAATGTTCCTGAGGGTAAATATATGATCTACATATCTTCCGTTCCTTCTAAATCCAGCTTGTTCTTTCCTCAGTTTGTGGTCTCCTGCTTTTGAAATTCTCTGTATAATTATCCTGCCTAGTATTTTGCTGGGAACTGAGAGAAGAGTGATTCCTCTCCAATTATTGGAGTCTGCTAGATCTCCCTTCTTGGGCTATTTGACAATTATTCCTTTTGTGATAGGGTGGGCGAGATGATGATGATGCTGTTGTGGTATGTGATCACTTTCTTGCACACTCGCAACCGACGCTAACAACAATAAAACTCTTGATTCTAAGGCAGGGGCTGTATTTATTCATACAACCCTGTCAGCGACTACAAGGACACAAAGCAAACTAACGAACAAACATTAAACCAGTAAGCAAACAAACAAAACGAAACACCCAGCCAGTGATCGACTGCTAATCTGGAATGCAAACAAAAGCATCGACTAGTTAAAATCATAATAGCAATGAATGAGAAACACTACGCTCTCACTTGTCAAACTGTCCTTCTTCCACGCTACCTGCAACATTCAACTATCATGCATACACACTCAGCTCATGCATGTCGTCTAATCAGACTAGTATGGTGTTGTGCATGAGGATGGCAATCTCACCATGTAACACAGATTGCTACCAAAACCACTACTGCAAGAGCATCTGAATGCCTTGAGGGCTTCATGTGGATGCCAGCCACATTGGTGGCCCCATGCTCCATAAGGAGCGAGAAGAGAAATATATATTTTCAAGTGAGCCCACGTGCTCTCACAAACCATTCTACACAAAACAATAATTAAATACTGTAATAATAATACAATAGACATAGAATAATATTCAACTATATGTACAACGAATAATCTCATCAATGGGCATAAGCTACTACCTCGCAACCGATCCACATCAATATTCGTTCCTGCACTCTGAAGCATGTCGTATATGCCGACTGGTGAGATTGGGAACTCATCAAATAGAACACGTTGTTACAGAAACAAACCACTGCCATAGCATATAAATGCTTCTTGTGGGCTTGTGATGGACATCAGTTGCATTGGTGTTTCCATGCTCCGCAAGGAGCAAACAGAGAAACACCTGTATACGCGTGCCTTGCGCACAAAGGAGGGACATTGCGCTCACCAGAAATCTAAATACCTAAAGCTAGATTCATCTTCTCAAAGGGAACTTTAGCACTACAAAACTGTATACACAACAGATGTAATTAAACTAATCTCCAAGTAACCCACTAAATACATACAGTAGAATTATCAATTATCGTGAAATACACTAAATTATCCTTACATCAAAGAATCAAAATATCAAAGAGTAAAATAAAATTACTCTTGACTTAACAAAACTAGAATTAAATTCATCACCTAAAGGAGATTTAACACGAAAGCTATCTCTTCCATTACTGAAGAAAATTACCTTAACCTGCCTTCACCCACGTGTCAATTCTTACTTACTTACTCAGTCGTTCCCCTTCTACCGTGAGGTGTAGAGGTTTGGAAGAGAGAGCGCCAGACCATTCTATCGGCTGTCTTCCTCCTGGCCTGGTTCCATTCTAGTCCTCGATCCTTCAAAGATTGTCTAATGTTGTCCTCCCAGCGAACTCTGGGTCGTCCTGGGGGTCTGGATCCTTGGCTCTTTGTTTCCCATGCTTGTCGTGGTAGCCGATCTTCTCCCATTCTGCAGACATGGCCAAACCATCTTAGTTGGGACTGTTCTACTTGGGTCTGTAGGGGGTGGCATTTTAGGCCTTGACGTATCGTCTGGTTGCGTACCATGTCTCTTCTTGTTACTTCAACCACCTTCCTCAGATACCTCATTTCTGAGGTTTGGATCTGGCTTTTATGGGTTGTAGTCATTGCCCATGACATCGCATCCATATGTCAAGACTGGGACATAGATGGAGCGGTATACAGCCATCTTCGTTTTCTTACCAACCTCTCTCTTGCTGAGGAATCCTCGATTTATGGCCTGAAAAAGTCTCCCAGCTGCTGCTTTTCGAGTGGCCAACTCTTCTTTGATGCCTCCCTTTCGGTCTATAATAGCTCCGAGGTATTTAAAGTGGTCGACCTGCTCCAGGACCTGTTCTCCCAGCTTAATCTGATGTCTTCTTTCTTCTCGTGATATCACCATGGATTTTGATTTAGAGCTGCTTATGACCATCCCTCTCTTCTCCAGCTCTTCCTTCCAGACTTGCAGGTTGGATTGGAGATGTGCCTCTGATTTAGCAATCAGGGCAACATCATCAGAAAATGCCAGCTCTGAAATATAGACCTGTCTCATCTTCCAGTACCTCACTGAATACTTTCTTGTTCTCTCCTTACATGCCTTGACGTGTCAATTCACCCAATAAAATAGCGTAACATTATAGGCCTATCCCCCCGACACGTGGTAACTAAAAATGTGTGGTAACTAAACATGTTATTGTCGCTCACATGCGTCATCTTTATGCAGTCATCAACACGTTCCCCCCCCCCCTCCCGGTTGCCATCTTTCCAACAAGTTAATATTATCTAAATTAAAGTAATAGATCGCTTCTCTGCCTGGTTTCACGAATGAAATAATTGCTACTAAACTCTTACAGCCGCAATCTGGACTTAACACCAGTAAAATCTATCCACACATATTCTCACTCATCTATCATTTCAAGACTAAATTATAATCCTGGAAGAAATCTCCTTTGGAAACACATCTATCTATTTTGTTAGACACTAGAACTGTGCCACGCTGAATATAATTCTAAAGCTACAGCGAAATAATGGTAATTTCACTAGGGAATAATCTGCTTTAAAATCAAACTCACGTGTTCAAGCCATCTACAGATTTCAACTCTGGTTTCTTTGTGACGACTGACTGAAAGAGGGCTCTACTGGCCAGGCACTTCTTTATATAAGCCGCTAGGGCTAATTACTCAACTTATTGCGCGCCGCGTAGTAATTGGGCCACTTAAATAACACACGCCTTAGATGCTCTAGAAAGAGCGAAAACACAAATATAACACACAAATATTTCTAGGCTTTATTGTGGCCTAGTAATATATCTTCTTCTTGAAGATGTTGTGGTAGAAAGTCACTGAACCACGGGGACAATCGTGATGACAATATGGCGCTGAGAACGACAGACAAAATGGCGCTGTCACACTTTGTTCTCTTGTCTCCATTTATTTTCTTACTTACTGTGACCGTGTAATGGAAAAAGAGTCTACCGTAATCCGACAGCTTAGTGCCACCTAATAGCTGCCCTCTGATTTGCTAGCTAGAAACCATGTATCTATACCCACTGTCTATTTCTGCAGCTTACTCTCGTCCCACCTCTTTGTTTTAACATGAGCTAACGCAATGTTTACAAACTGCGTGACCTGTCAGTCATAATAGGAAAGCAAATCAGGCTGTGTTTATCTCGCCATCACGCGAGCATCTGTCAATCATAATAGTTCTCAGACAGGCTGGTACATGTGGAAGACAAAAACAAAGACCCTTTGAAGTTCGTACCGAAGGAAGTTAGAAACCCCTGGGCTCTTTGATCTTCAGAAGCGGGCAATCGTACAGAGAAAACCCGTTAGGGAACAGTAAGTCTTTTGATGACGGTTGAAACCTCGACGAAGACCGACCGTAAAGCTTTTATCTTGATACGCTTAGCTTCTGAAATTCTGCATAACACCGCACCGCGAAATTAACGCAATCCGATAATCCTAATGATATATATATACTGTAGTTTTCGTAGCCCCATCATCAGTTGTCAGTCAGAATTTTGAATAGTCTAAGCGCAGTCCTAGAAATCAGATTTCCTTGTTTGGATTTGCTACTAGTTTTCGTGGAGGATTTTCATTTCTGAATTTTCTGGTAAATGATAATAGGGCATATGTTTTTAAGAAATGATAGCTTTTAACATTTAGTCTTCACTTAGATTTTCTCGCTAATAAAACGAGGGAAATAAGGTAAAGCGTAGTGATTTCATACCAGATATTCTATTAAAATGTTAAATCAAACCACCCGTATAGACAGTAAACTGATAGTGTAGGATAGAATACAACGTCATATTTCATTTGTGCATATTTGTTGCAGGGTCTATTATTTTAATCAAATATGGCAAAGCCAACAGATTCTGACAATTTAATTGCTATTTAATGACAGGCGATCCTTGTTTAGGCAGCGCGTATGGACATATTAAATAATAAGTTTCATTGTACGCTGACGCCGGCGAGCAGGGGCGGGCGAGCTAACATAACTCAGCCCCGTCTGAACTCAGCCGCCAGTGGAATTTGTTAACGGATAGGAGTAAGTAACCACCGTGTGCCGTTTAAATTTAATCAGGACTGACGGAGTGGAAAAGAGATCGTCTTGTCCCCGTCAGTGTGTAGATATAGGATTAGCATATTTTTATATAAATGTTCTTGTATTCTTTGCAGACCTGATCCCAAGGGCGGCCAGCGGTCTTTTTCTTTTGTTTCCTGTTCCATTTTATGGATTTGTTATTTTCTCCTTTTCTTGGCTGTGCATCACCAATTCATTCGTGAACGGGCACACGCCAGAGAGTATTGCAGGACAATAAATATTTTTAATAACTGGACTTAACAAAGCCAGAAAGATATATATATATATATATATATATATATATATATATATATATATATATATATATATATATATATATATATATAAATATATATATATATATATATATATACTGAAGCACATTAAAAACGCACCACTATTATATATACTGATGGCGAGAAGCTGGAAAAAAGTGTGGGAATGGATTTTCCCCGTGTTTTTCATGAGATAGAGAGCGAATGGCTGCTCGAATGGAAAGTGCATGATTCAACCCACGGGTTTGTGTACAGACTACATGAAAACAATGAATGTTAGACGTCTAACACGATTACCAACAGCTATGACCCTGAAAACGTGTACGCGTTGTGGCAGTATACTCGGTATAAAAAGGCCGTTGAGACAAAACACCCAGTACATGTGCTTGAAATGCCACGACTATCTGAAAACGACCGCCAACGTGCCATTGGTATGTTGGAGACCGGAATGAGCTAGCGGGCCATTGCCAGAAGGATGAATTGCCACTACAGCACTATAGTATGTCTCAATAAACGTTACGGAACCACTGGCAGTGCCCGGGATAGACTTTATAGTGGCCAACCACGAGTTACTACCCCTGCGCAAGATCGTCATATTGTGCTGAGTCACCTAAGGAATCGTTCTCTCCAGGCAAGTCAAACAGCAAGAGCAATAGTGGGTAGACGTGGGCAAGTCTCTCGAATGACAGTCATATGACGACTCAGAGATACAGGCCTTACTGCAAGACGATCTTATGTTGGGCCAAACTTGACTCCCAGACATCGTCAGCAGCGCCTGCAATGGGCAGAGCAACATGTCAGATGGACTAGACTGCAGTGGAATGCTGTCCTATTCACAGAAGAGAGCAGATTCAACATATCCTTTGCTGATGGACGTATGCGGATTTGGCGACGGTGTGGAGAGCGCTTTGCAGATTGCTGTGTTCGTCAGCACAACCGATTTGTAGGTGGCAGTATAACTTTTCGGGAGCATTCAGTTTTCACCATCGCTTGCCTCTTCACGTCTTCCGTGGAAATGTTAATGCTGTGACATATCGAGATGAGGTTCTGGATGCATTGGTTGCTCCTGCGTTCACAAATTATCCAGACTTGCAGCTTCTCCAGCAGGATAACGCACGTGCGCACACCGCATGCATTACGCAGCAATATCTACAGCAGCAGAACATTGTGACGATTGATTGGCCTGCCCCATCACCAGACATATCCCCTATAGAACATTTGTGGGACGAGCTTGGACGAAGAGTCTACAGGCAAGGTTCTCCAGCTAATCTGCAACAGCTCGAAGCTGCTGTTACACGTGAATGGGACTTGATTCCCCGGAATTTCCTTCAGAGATTTGTGCGTTCCATTCGGGGCCGCTGCCAAGCTTGTTTGCAAGCACACAGTGGATACCAGATACTGAAGATTGTGTGAATGAATTTTTTTATTGGTTGCATTTTTGTTTTTCTCCCTTGCCTGCACAGAATGCAATGAATTTCATAGCAATCAAATGTACAAGTTAATGACCAGCATGGATTCATAGGAAAATGAATAAAGATTCCAAATATGTAAACTTGTAAACACTTATATTTACATTTCACACTCTGTTCTTGGATTATACAGGTGGTGCGTTTTTAATGTGCTTCAGTATATTTACCAGCCACAAGTTGACCGATAGAAGAATCATCATCAGCCTATGAACAAAGTTCTAGAACCCAGATGTTTTCCCAATACTGGAAGTATTTTTCCTGCTAAAGAGTGAACCTCAAGAACTCTCTCAGTTTTTTAACAAGTTGTAATAACACTTACAGGAGACGCAACCATATTAGGCGTTCACCTCATGAACTAATTTCGGGAGATAGACTAGGGCCAATTTGGAACTGCGACAACTGGGGTGACAGAATGTTAAGTGAACTGAATAATATTCGCGGAGTAATTCTGTTACCAAGGGATATTACAGACCTGCCATACCAGGCAAATAGGTAAAAGTGTGAGAGTGGCCACTGTTTCCAAGAGTGTGTGAGTATTATCTTGTTTGGCGGAAAAACTATCCATATATCTGTGTCGTGAAATGACGTCTGTCTCATATCACGAATTCTAAATATTCTGACCATACCGCGCGCCATACATGGTAGAAAGATAAAATACTCTGACCAATGAAAACGCTTTCTTGGTCCTGTGTTTACTACAGCTAGGAAATTAAAGATGGCAAGGCCCTATCTGTGTAACCTGATTAAATTCGGAATTTCACTACAGCATTTTTAGAAGAAGTACCACTTGAAAGAGGGTATCAACACAATATTAGGGATGTTACTCTACCCGTAAGTAATAATACCTTTACTAATACTAATATAGGACGGGAGAAATCTTAGGCTGAATGCACTCGAAGCTTCAGGTTATCCTAACTTTAGCAGATTAAACTACTCATACCATAAAATGGAATTTGGGAACTAAAAGATTTTTACATAGATATATAAAGCCTAATTCCAAGTATAATTTAAGCTTTGAGGGAATAAAATCGCATCAGGAATAACGGAGATAATTTAAAAAGAAGTTTTCCTACATTGAACGATAGGCAAAAGATTCCCATATTTTATGATCATGATTAACATTCCTCGGGAGTTCTATGTCGTACGTCTGAGGTCACACTATAAATAGACTTGCCTAACAAACTCCGGTCAGTCACGATTTGAATACACAGAAAGCGAGGGAAAGAAGTGCATTTGTTAATGCAAGTATTTGCCTTCTGTACTTGTTAGCAGATCTTAATCAACCATTGAGGGCCTGTCTGTGTGTGCCTGAGGGTAAGAACATATATATATATATATATATATATATATATATATGTGTGTGTGTGTGTGTGGTGTGTGTGTGTGTGTGTGTAATTCTATTGATTAATCCACTTGTGCGTTAGAAAGTGTGTAGAAAGTGTGAAGAAAATATTCCAGGACAGTGTGTACTGATGAAACTTACAGACTCATGCGTTAACCTTTAGTGGAAAAGCCAGCATTGTGAAATGTGTATAATATTAAGAATGATGGCCAAAGTACGACTGTAAGTTTGTTAAAGTATTTGAAGAAGTATTTCTTGAATGGAATGAGACACCTACCAGGACCATAAGGAAAGATGAAAGGGATTGTAGTACTGTATAATTTGACCTATTACTTAGTAGTTTTATTCGCAACCAAATTATTGTATGGAGGCGAATCATGGGAAACGAATGATGATTAAGAAGGTAGAAGAAAATAATGATCACATTGAATTAAAATGATTGTTGCTACTATACTATACCTTTTGCATCTGCTAGAACGCTAGAATAAAACTGTCTATCGTTCCCATCTGTGTCATAGACGGATATTGATAGGCAAATACAGGGATTGCGTTTTACTTCGTTTCAGATTTAATCCTTTAACCAAAAGCCTACATCAAATAAGCAGAGGTGTCTCATACTGAATTTGCAACGTATGCAGTGCCAGTCTAAAGTAGAGGACCAGCCATAGCGTGTGTACAAGTTGGGAAGATTTTCATCGAAGAGTATATCCAGCATCAGAGGGAGCCATCTGCAGTGACTCAGATAAGTTGCTCTAACGGCAACTGTGTAGCTTATTCATGATCACCATAGTTAACTGCATCCAGTTTGTGATGAACGTATAGAGCTCCATTAACTTGTAATAATAACCCTAGGAATTCTTCAGTGAAAATCAAGCAAGCTAGATGGTCTACAGAATGATAGACATCATAATAATAATAATAAATTCTTTAAGCGCCAAACACGGCGCATAAGGCAGAAACCAGTGCTCTCCAGGTTGTTCGTTGTGACGCCACTCCTCTTAGCTCTTGCACATTATTTAGGCCCAACGTTCTTCCTTCTCTTATTATTGTTCTTCTGAGTGTTTCTTTTGGTCTTCCTTTTTTCCGCTTACCCTCAGGAACCCAAGTGAGCGCCTGTAGTGGTATTCTGTTGTTTTGCATTCGTAGGACATGACCGATATATGACCATCGTCTTTTCCTTATATAGTCGGAGACATATTTCTGCCTAGAGTCTTCTCTTATTTGTCGATTAGTCTTGAATTCTTTCCAACTGATGTTCATGAGTTTTCTAAGACATTTGTTCTCGAATGTATTCAGCTTGTTCTCCAATGATTTTGTTATTTTCCAACTCTCACAGCCGTATGTTAACACTGAGATAACATTTGAATTAAACAGACGAAGCTTGGTATGTATATTCAATGATCGTAATTTCCAAATGTTAGATAATCTATTGAAGGCGCTAGCTGCCAAAGCAATTCTAGTATGGATTTCTCTTGTTGTGTCACCATCCTGAGTCATTTTACTGCCTAAATAATTGAAACTTTCAACTTTCTGTAGTTTTTCCCCGTTCAAGATGATATCAAAGGTCTCGTTAGAAAAGTTCATAGCTTTAGTTTTAGAGGCATTTATTTGGAGACCAATTTTAACCGAGAGATGACACAAATTATTTATTGCTTCTTGGGATTGTCTTGGTGTTGAACTTAAGAATGCTACATCATCTGCGAAATCCAGGTCCCCCAGGAATTTTCCATTTGTCCATTTTATACCCAATTGTTCATTGTGGGTATAGTTTCTCATAACCCAATCAATAGCTATTCCAAAAAGTAGTGGTGACATAATACAGCCTTGTTTCACCCCTGTTTCTACTGTAAACCATTCTGTATTCCCTTTATTTGTTCTAACACAACATCTTGCATTGTCATATAGCGCTTTGATTATATTCACATATTTTGTTGGAAAACCATAGATTGTAAGTATCTTCCACAATGATGGGCGGTGTAGACTATCAAAGGCTTTTTGAAAATCGACGAAGGTGATAATAAGTGGCGATTGCCTTTCCACTGATTCTTCTATAATTGTTTCTTAGTGTGAATATTTGATCAATACATGATCGTTTCGGCCTGAAACCCGCTTGTTCTTCTCTGATCTTTTCGTCAGCATGCAATTTAAGTCTTTCTAACATCATGCAACATAATAATTTTCCAGGTACTGATAATAGAGATATACCACGCCAGTTATTACAGTCTGATAGATCACCTTTCTTCGGTAACTTTACAATAATACTGTCTTTCCATTGTTGTGGTGGTTGTTCTTCTCTCCATACTTCATTTATAATATCTAAAATTCTCAAGAGGTTGTTGTCATTAACTGCTTTAATCATTTCCCCTGAAATTTCGTCAACTCCAGCAGCTTTAAAATTTTTTAAATCTTTTAACGGCTTGTTTGATCTCGTCCAGCGTGAATTCATCGCAAGTTATTGGCAAAGTGGTTGTGGATGTTTCATTATTAAAATCAGGTGTTACTGTTGGTGGTGGTCTGTTTAGCACCTCCATGAAGTGCTCAGCCCATCTCTTCATTTGTTCTTTTTCTGTTGGTATTGAATTCCCTAATTTACCTTTAACAGGTGTTTCCATAGCAGTAGGCTGGTGACATAGTTGTTTTGTAATTTGATAAAGGCACCTACTATTACCAGTTCTTGCAGCATTTTCAGCTTCTACGGCCAGTTCATTGATGAAATGTCTTTTATCTCTTCGAGTTTTTGTCTTCACTTCTTTATTTAACAAGTTATAAGTTAGTTTGCAAGATTCAACTGCATTATGTGTACTTGCCGCTAGTAGTAGTTTAAGTTTTGCTGTTTTCCTTTCTTGTATTTTATCCCAAGTATCTTCTCTCATCCATTTTTTCTTTTTATGTACTAGGTATCCGGTGGTCGCTACAGCTGCTTCTGTCATTGCTGTTCTCAGTTGTTCCCATTTAGTATCGATTGTCTTGGTGGTGATATCGTTGTCAATTTTGCCTAAAGCATCGAAATAGTTGTTCATTTTGACATTATATTCCTTCTTTATATCATTTGATTGCAGTCTGTGTACATCTATTCTTCTATTTTTATTCGGTTGGTATAACTTCTTCAGTTTAATTCTCATTTTAGCTATGCAGAGGTTATGATCGCTTCCGATCTCTGCACCTCTGTATGCTCTGACGTCTTGAACTGATGAGCGAAATTTAGCGCTTATGCAGAAGTGATCTATCTGGTTCTTAGTTCTGCCATCAGGTGAATTCCATGTTATCTTGTGGATATTCTTATGTGGAAAGATGGTGTCTGCCACAACGAGGTTTGATATTTCACAAAGTTCTAGAAGTCTTTCGCCATTTTGATTCATACAGCCTATGCCATGAGTACCGAGATATCTTTGTACTCCATCGTTGTTGTCACCTACTTTGGCGTTAAAATCACCCATGACTGCTATTATGTCATGCTTGGGTATTGTGTTGATGGTACTTAGAAGTGCTTCATAGAAGTCATCTTTTAGACATCATACCACAAGTGAAAAACATTTGTTGAACTGTTATTATTTATTTACTGTTGTAACATATTTGAGTTTAAAACTTTTCAAACAGAAAAGAGTAACTGTTTCATTAAATTGTAAATATTCACCAGCAGACTTTCTTAAATTCTTTAAGTTGAATTACAGTTCTTGTTGGTGAATTTAGTTATATAAATTACCCCTAGCAGAGTCAGAAACAATATTAAATACCATAATCACAGATTCGGATCAGGAGAGGTAGCAGTTAGGGACTCAGAGTACTACATCACCATCTTCTCTGTGAACTTACAAAGCTTGACCCTACCTTTGTGTTTATACACCCTTACTCTCTTCAGAGAAGGGGGTATTACTGATAAGACCAGACTCTTATCTGGCACTATCCTGGTATCGTCTGATACACCTTTATGTCTAGGATATCTCTTTATTTTTAATAACATCTGAACCTCTCATGACAATCTGATTTGTCTAAAAATTTGTTTATTTTACTGGGTCACAGAATACCCCTACTGTTCATTCTGTAACAGAGTGCTAACCTTCAACCTTTGGGTAAATAATTTTAGATTTCTTTTTCTCCATTTGGGGAGGGTGCACGGTTTTTTTTCTGCTTTATTTCATATGCATGTAAATGACTCTTGGATCTTTTCCTTTAGATATTTTAATGTTGTCGAGTTTTAATGATAATAAACTACAAAGAAACTTACCTTTGTGTGTTGGTCAGACCCATACCCATTTATCCTTAGTTTTCACGTTTGTGTGTCTTGTGTCACATAGCTGTGTGTGTGTAGATTAACTTAACTATTCTTGATAGGGAGATAAAAGCTGTCTTGCAATAAAGTACAGTCGTGCGGATGGGCTGCAAGAGATTACCTAATCACTCCAGAGACAGATCTTTTTTACTCAATTTCACCAGTGAAAAATCTATTTCTATACCTTTTCGCGTATCTGTCGACATCCACAATTGGAGGGCATTCGAAACATAGGAAGACCAAAAATTCCTGATTGGATCCTACCTAAATTGTAACAAAGTACTGAGGGGGGAGCAAAGTGTAATATAACATGACACTTTAGCCAGTTTAGAATACAGTGAAAATTCACCTTACGCAAAGTAGACAACCAGACCTTGCCAGAGTTAAGAATAGCAGCAGATTTCATTTACCAGACCGGACCTTGTTTGAGCATATTGAGGACTTAGGGCCCAGGAAAACTCTACAATTTTAACACAGAAAACCGGAATTTGAGGAAATTGTAACACAAAGTCAAATTGGGAACTTATTGCTAAAATAACAACACCCCAGACCACGTGTAAGAGGCATCGTCGAGCCGCCTTAAACTATTTCTCTGAGCCAGCAGTCTGTGAGCCTAAAGATTGGCGTAAGTTGTACATTTTAAATTCTATATTTTGCATTATTAAAATGTGAACTAATATGTATTTATTGACATGTGAATATTAATATGTGAAAATTTCTAGTGGATGTTCAAGTCATTTGAGACTGCAACCTCAGCATATAGAATGATGATTTCATGAACCACCACTGCCCGAGCTGGTAACTGCTTTATTGCGAGTTTATTACAGAGAATCAAAAGCAGAGGTAGTCCCAAGTTCCATATGGAGCAAGGAGTGATTGATGAAAGAAATGATGTTCATAATCTATATTATTAACATTTTCAACCAGTGTAGATGTAAATGTAAACATGTTCAATCTATATTGTTAACATTTTCAAACATGATAGATGTAAAGGGAAACATATACAATTTATATTATTAACCTTTTCAACCAATGTAAAAGTAAATATAAATCTATTCAACCTAAATGTAATGAATGTTTTTTCCGCCCAATGGGGTTAATATTAATTCTCAGCGAAGGTAAAAGTTTGGAGGTAAATGGGATGGCGAAATGAAAAGAAGGGGTCACATGAGTGTGTCACGAAAACACAATACTCAAGAGGGTAATTGTTCTCTTATTTTGTGACACTAGTTGGTGGTACCAGTTGAGTGTACTATCTCTATAACAAGTGAGGGTATATGTGGCCTGAAGTTGACGCTAGACAACACCATCATGCGGGACCAGCATGGTAGTTACTCCATGACACTTCTTGAACGTGCTACAACTTTCAAACTTCACCAGTGACGGATGTGACCCAGTCCTCCATCAACAAAGAACCAAACATCAGCTGGAGCAGAACAGACAAACTCATTGGTAGCTAAGTAGAAACATAAGAGCTGCCAAGTGAACTATCCCTTTTTTACTCCATCACATCATTCGATGATGACTATTGTTTGTTAGAGAATTATTCATTTTTATAACTGTTAAATTATAATTGATTATTAAATTCGTTACTTGTATAAAGACAAATCTAAAGTTGATTTAATAATTTTGAATGTACTACATCCATATGTCTCACACAATTTCTTAAATAACTAAAACAGAGCTATACAATAATAATAAGAGGAAATTCGGTGAATTAAATCAGCTGGGGGCTTGAACGAGCTAACGCATTATAAGAAAACTCTATCCTTCCCATAAGTTGACGGCAGATACTAGAGTTAACATTTGCTCAGCCTCATGCAGCATTATTCTCGCTTTTCTGAATATCTTGTGAAAACTACCTTGAGGTAGAAGTATCATATTCTTCTACCTACACCTCTGCTATAATCTTGTGCGAAGGTAGACACCTTTGAAGACTCACATCAGTTATTCTTGAGTTTTGGCCACTGTTGGACCGCTACTGCAGCGCTAAGGGGAGGCAGACCGTGACATTTGTGAGTAGGTTCTGTACGAGTCCGATTTCCGTATTAACAGGCAAATCTTCCTTGCTATAGTGTTCAGAAGGAGTTCCGATACGTGTTTTGTCCGGTCCTATAAGGTCAGAATCCTAACTCTATTCTTTCCTGGCTTCAGTCCGAGCTGTCTCTTTGACGATTCTGGAATGCAGTGTGTTTTAGCCTCCGAATGTGCAAGGTTATATTTCCTTTGTCCTCAAAGCCTCCACATGGCGTTTTCCGACAATACTTCCAATCGAAACGAATGTCTGTTTCCTGCTTTCAATTGATCCAATCCCTTATCTAGAACGTAGCGGGTAGGGGCTGTAAATATTACCTTCGCCCCCATAATGTAAGATATTCTAAAAATATCATGTCGTACAATGAAACATAACCATATATGGCTATGTTCTTTCCGTTTACTCTTATACATACAGGCGAACCCATCTGCAACCTTATACCTCAAATCTTGCCATCACTAATCTGTGTCCTCATACTGGCTTTAATCTATAATTATCATTACCGAAATCGGGGCGGAAATGCGAACGCAATTCTCACCTGCCCTGATTTCAGTCACCAGACAAATAAATTGGAGACATTTCACTGACCACAGACGTTTTTTCCAGACAAACAATCTGGTTTTCCTTTGTAGTCTGATTCAGTATTGTCGTGATAAGCATTCACCACGACATGTTTAATCTCTACGCCTGGGTAAGGCGGAAATAGTTATGTGAAAAGGCAACAGTCATTTTCCCGTGGACCGTATGAAGTCAAATCTGGTTCAACAACTTAGTCGATTACAATTAATCCTTAAGGATGGTGTGGTAAAGTGGGATATTATAAATTTTTATAGGGGACTTAGTGTACTGACTGAGATCAGCTGTGAAGGTATCTGTATCTAATAGGTGTAGTGTTTTACAGATAACCTTACTTGCTACCACATTATGCCTCAGTCAGAATTATTCTGGAATATTGTGATGGCTACGTTAAATGTCTAGGGTATGTATATGATGAAGTGTAAGTCACAACAACAACAGACAGATAAACAATTTAATTTATTCCACCACACTTGACAACACTGTGACACTCACACACATGTAACATTCTATAAGACTATCTTAAATGAGTCACTGGTAAATTTTCAAATATCAATATGTATTAAGTACTTACATTAATATATATGTCCTGATTCAACTACAAAGTGAACCAGGAATCACAATCAATTTTAATTACAATTTATATGTACAGGATTTATCAATATGAATCTTGTAGTGACATATTTTATTAATATTATCCTATGTGTGTCAGTTGTGTAGTAGTAATATGAGGTAATACTGGTTTTGTTTTTTCAAGCTATGTTGTTATTTGTCATCATGACTTCAAGTGTTTGTTTATCTTGTAAGTAGTATGGGGAAAAGTTCACAGTCCCTATCAATTTAAACACTGTATTTTCCCTCTGGTTTATTATAAAGTCAGATTTTGAGGGGGGGGGGGGGGCATAATGTTGAGCTCCACTGGCCACATAGGCTTATCTTTCGTGATGGCGGCAGGATAAGACTCCTCTGCTCGATAGCCTCCCTGTGTTCTGGAGACACCTCACTGGTCACTATCTGGACCCAGGAGTATGCTGTCAGCCTCTAGGTTCAGCAAAGCTCAGACCAGGTGCTGCTCAATAACTTTTGGACCACGGTCCCACAATTCATGGAATAATACACAGTTACGTTGACTGGCAATGAATATAGCACAATTTCGATCTGCCGAAGTCCCAGGCTTTTATTTAGAAAAATATGCACTGGTGCTCAACGCACTGGTTCTTTAGTAAGTTTATTTGAAAATGTGGTGGTGACCTGACGCCTCTGATTGACTATATTCGCGGGTCTAACCAATCGTGCCATGTTTACCCAATCGTTTGAAAAAAAGTACTCCTACTCCCGTTTCCCCTGACAACAAAAGATAGTATTTATAGCCCGACTAATCGTGTTTAGCCTTACATTTATTGCGCTCCAATCAAATCGGATTTAACATGGAGACCCATTTCCCGTACAATGGTGGGGTGAAAATCTGCCACTGAGCGATTCTGATTTGGGTGTTGTCTGACATCCCTCACTATTTCTTTTGGCTATAATTTGGTAATTCCTAGACTATTTGCGTAACGTTTAACATATTCTTTGTCAGCAAGTCCTAAGGAACCCAAATATACAAATTTAAAGGAGCTAAGTGGCTGCGTTCAAAATATGCACTTTCTTCTACCTCCTGTTTACTTCGAATACGATGTGGTGTCTGGGTACTGTAATGTTTTCAAACGTAAACCAGTATAATGTCATGTCTCCTAATAAGCGTTTTGTGAGTTTTTAAAAACTAACTCTCGTGTGTGTAGTGTTTTTTATCACTGTCGATTTGAAAAAAAGCTAGTGCTTGTGGCCTTACACGCGTGATGGTAGTAATTGTGTATCGCGAGACTGTGTTAGTATTGCCTGCGTTCCGGCTTTCAGCCTCTCCCTTTCTTTCTATCTTTAGTCCATCTGTCTTTCGTTTTTTGGTAACGTAGTGTATAAAATGACATGAATGGAATTTTAAATCTAGGTCATCTTGCGTATCTCAAGGTTTTTCTTAGAAATGGAGTACACATTTTATTGTGTTGGGGAAACGCGTGTATGTTGCCGAAGGCTTTTCTATCAACGTGAAACGTTACAATTTGCAGACGAAGGAGAAAACAAGGGGGATTTCGAGTACAGTCATTGTGATAGCACTGTTCTTTACTATTCTTCTTTCCTTTTATTGAATTTATGTGTTAGGCTTTACATTTACCTGACAATTTATATATGTGGATTAGAATTTCTCACGACAGATGGTCAATTAGCCGCGAAATAACACTATTGCAATATGAACAGAGGTCAACCGATGACTGAGGACTGACGGGGCACAGGTTTATGTGCGTAACATGAAGAAATAAATGAAGAGAGAGAGAGAGAGAGAGAGAGAGAGAGAGAGAGAGAGAGAGAGAGAGAGAGAGAGAGAGAGAGAGAAAAAAAGAAAGAGAAAGGCGAAGAATAAACCAAACTACGTCACGAAATAGAAGCATTATTCTTCTATTTTTATCTCTGCGAAGCGATATCTTGAGCGAAGGTTGATATAATACATTTGAAGACCTTCATTATTATACTCTGAGTTTGGCCATTGTGTGATCAGATAAGTCGTCCACGAGGGAGTTGTTAACTATTGCTGATAAAAGTAGATCATGAGGACGGAGGTTACAAATTTTTTGTTGTTCTGACATCATTTATGAAAGAAGCCATCCTCACTCGTAATTTTTGTGTGACGTCACACGTTTTCTAACTCCCATTTTCCCTATTATCACACTTCGTCACAGCTTTTTTAGAGTACGGTACATCAGTTTATTTAAGCGTCGACCCTTTGAGATGTTCCCTTATATCCGTGGATCGGTTCCACAAATTATTTGACAAATGTGCTATAGACTGACACAAACACACGTTTAAAAACAAACCACTACCATGTCACATAGTCCGACAGTTCTTCTTCTTCTTCTTTGATCCTTAGCCGCCGACCGCCACAGCAGTCAGCGGCCATCACGCCTAGTGGCGTCTTGTAGGGCAACAACAAATTGATTCCACTTTGCTCGGTCGGTGGCCATCCTTCGTACAGTGCCCCAACTCTGGTTCATTCTTTGCATCTCAGCCTCCAAAGTCCTCCGCCAGGTTGTTTTTGGTCGGACTCTCTTTCGTTTTCCTTCAGGGGTCCAAAGCATAGCTGTTCTTGTGATGGCATCGGGGTCTCTTCTGAGGACATGGCCAAGCCAGCTCCAGCGTCTGCCAGCTATGATGGTGTGCATGTTCTCTTGCTTGCTCCGAATAAGCAGATCTTGGTTGGTGATGGTATTCGGCCAAAAGATTCGGTGAATTTTTCTTAGCCATGTTGTGTGAAAAGAGGACAATTTTGACATTTCCTTCTCTGTAACTCTTTAGCATTCCGCACCATAGAAAAGCACAGAAAGCACACAGCTCTGATATAATCTTAATTTTGTGCTTGTGCTGTATTGAGAGGACTTCCAGATGTTGTTTAGGCTAAAAAAGGCTGTTCTTGCCTTATTCATTCTGATGTTGATGTCTTTGCCTGCCCCGCCATCTGGTGTTACTTTGCATCCTAGGTATGTGAAGGTGTCTGTCTGTACCAGTTGCTGATTCCTTACTGATATGAGCTCAGGGTTGCTCAAATTGAGCGTCATGACCTCTGACTTCTTTAAATGGATGTTCAAGCCCACCTGCTGGCTGAACTTATTAAGTCTATCCGTTTTTTCCTGGATGTGTTGATGTAAATGTGCTAGTAGTGCAATGTCATCTGCATATTCCAGATCTTCCAATGTAGAAAATGTAGTCCATCTTATTCCTCTTGGACTGCCTTCTGTTATCTGGCGCATCACCCAGCCTATGACTGTTAAAAATAGAATGGTTGGTAAGGGGCATCCCTGTCGTACTCCTGTCTTCACCTCAAAGGTTAGGTTGCTGTAGCAAAAGGTTTTCCTATTATGATAATAGTGGTAGAGCAGAAGTAGAATCTCTATCCAGAAAGTATGAAGTTCCAGCGCCCGAGAAGTACACTGGTATCACAAGTGAGTTACAGCTGTGAATACTCTGAGGTGGACAATAGATTAGGCTTCAGAAGTATACGTTGCTACTTTCGCTATGTGATAATATAATGAAATTTGAAAAGGTAACTCAAATTTTTAACAGTTAAAAATTTAACAAGTCAAATGAGTACAATTATCCAATTTATTATGTACATCTATATATTCTTGTAATGAGAAATGGTTGTTGTAAGATGGTAAAATGTATGATTATTTACAGTTACAAATCAAATAAACAAGCTAAAAAGTCTTGGATTTATCTTCCACTGAACTTATAAAACAAGTTTGTCACATTATCTATTGCCATCTAGTTGTCATCATTAAACAGTCGTTTTAGAAACTAAACTACTGAATGAAAAAATTGCCTAGAAAAATCACAAACAGCCAATAAAAGCTGGGGTTGATTGCCACGTCCTGTAAAGGATAAGCAACTAACTTTTTTTTTAGAAACTGCTCACAGGATTTGTTGGATGGATACATATAAACTCATCTTATGTTATTAGCCACGTCTGCTCGAGGCTTCCGAGACACACTGGAGTACGGAAGACTCTCCTTCAGCCCACCCTATAACCACGGGGGACTAAGGTGTTGAAGACGGGTTGACCTCTAGGCCTCAGTGAGCTGGATCAACTTCCCCAAGTCTTTAGTTTCTCGATCAGGAATGATCATAAACATTGATCATAAAACCTGGAACAAAAGGTAACAGGTGGCCATGTTGTTCCAACAATCTCACCACCCACTGCTGTTCATGATGCAACCATGTCTTCAGCGTTTGTATACAAATGAATGAACCATGGCAGTATGCCACACAGACAGCATGACAAGATAATGTACACTGTGCAAAACCAACAATATACATGAATAAATCACATGCCATGACACATATGTACGATATAACCTTTGCCTTCCACTTATGGATGTCAAGTCACTTATGTACTTGCTGGTATGTCGTAAGCTTCCAGGCAAGAACTAGCCATGATATATGTGGTTAACCAATTAATGGTTATGCTTCCTGACAATGCCGGTGAAGGTTATCTCTGGTTAGCGTCATTCCCTTTTTTATTATATCTGCTACAATCAATCAGAAATAAAATCTGAAATAAAATGATATTAGTAATACATATATTTTTAATAAACTTACATACCCTCTTAGGATTTATAAGCTCACGGTGAGACCTGTTTTGGTTGAAGTTAATCTGCCCTGCATGCAGCGTGAAAAAATAACTTTTCTTGCAGATACTGTCTTCCAGTTTCTCACTCTGGCTTCTGGATTTGGTGTGTGTGATTTCCAATGCGCCGCTCTGTCCTTATATTTCAGTCTCTCGCCCGTCCGAGAAAGCACCTCCTAAATTCCCCAAAAGATTTTAGTTTCATCTCCTGATTTGAGGCGATTTGAAGCAATCTGTGCTTTTCCTGTACTTGTTTTCTCTTCTGTTCACTACACACTTATATCCTTCCTTCCTTCCTAGGTATCATTTCCTTTTCCCCATATGAGGCTTTCATTCTATCCAATTTATATTTAAATCCGTTTAGGCATGTAGTTATAATAAATGTTTAAAGATTATTAGCTAACTTTTAGCAGATGTGATGAAGGTGAAAAATATTAATTATCTTTAAAACTATTTATATTTGAATATTATCCTTTTGGATATAATTCCTAGTCTATCTCCTTTGTTGAATTATTTTTATTTAATTGTATTCCAACCAGGCGTTCTCTTGTAGTGAATAATTTAATGTCCAGTAAATGCAAACTTTTAAAGTCCGCCATACATTCCTATATAGCTATTTCCTCATTCTTCAGTAATATTGTCTGGCTTTAACCGTAATTCACATTTCCCGTCTTCAAACTTCAAAGAAAGACCGCCGCGCTGACCTTGCGCTGTGTTTGTGTGGGTGTCGCGCTACACATTTTTTTTCCCACAACAAAGCAAGGGTCGGAGCCCTACACTCATTTTTTAGAAAAGCCGATGATCGATCTGCCACAAACAAAGCAAGAGGAACCAAATTTCGCTACAGAGCCCTCTTCTTTAAAACAGTGCATGCACAGTTAACTTTTTGGTAACTCATGCTGCAGTTTCTCCTTACTTTTCTGTTTCTCTATATCTCTTTTGATAGGATGCCTACTTAAAAAATCGGGTCCAAGATTGTCCCGTCCTGGTATGTATCTCACATTAAACGAATATGGAGATAACAGTAAACTCCACCTTAAAAGTCGTGAATTTAATTTTTTAGACACTGCTAAAAACATCAAAGGCTGGTGATCACTTTCCACAATGAAGTGTTTCCCGTAAAGAAAAGGGGCGAATTTGTTGATCGACCAGACCAAAGCGAGGCATTCACGTTCAACGGTAGAATAATTTCTTTCAGCTGTATTTAACTTTCTACTGGCAAAAGCTACTGGTAATAGCATATGTGGCGGTGTGTCTGCCCGCTGTAGTAATGTTGCTCCGATGCCTACATTGCTAGCATCCGTTCTTAGTACGAATTCTTGTGTGAGATCGGGAAGGGCAAGGATAGGTTTATTTGTCAGCTTATTTTTCAACTCTGTATAAGCCTGTTCACACTCCGCAGTGCATTGCATTTTATCCGGCTGACCTTTTTTGGTTAAGTCGGTTAATGGCGCGCACAATGAGTTAAAATGGGGCATATATTTCTGATAAAACCCGCACAGTGACACAAAGGATCTTACATCCTTCTTAGTTTGTGGTCTTGGTGCTTTTCTCATTTTCTCTACATTCTTTGGGTCCGGAGACTTTTGCCCTGTAGAGATAGTGTGACCTAAAAATTCCAATGTCTCACATCCAATATGACACTTAGTTGGACGTGCTGTCAATCCCGTTTCTCTCAGTCTATCCAACAACATGGAGAGTGCTACTACGTGTTCCTCGAAGGTACTGGTAGCAATCAGAATATCATCCATGAAGTTGGTGATATGAGGATTTTGTAATGGTTCCAACAATTTCCTCATCATTCTGGTGAAGATACTTGGAGCATTCTTTAAACCAAATGGGAGTACATTGAACTCGTAATGTCCATCCGGTGTACTAAAGGCTAACAGTTTCCTAACTGTTTTACTGGTATTTGGTAGTATCCCTTGCTTAGATCTACTTTTGAAAAATACCGAGCCTTACTCAATGTAGCAAACAACTGATTGGTGTCAGGTAATGGGTCTACCTGAGATTCAGTGATAGCATTTAGTTTCCTATAATCAATGCATATCCTGTGTTCACCACTAGGCTTCCTTAATAGCACCACACTTGAGCTGTAGGGAGATTCAGACTTTGAAATAATTTTTTCTTTTAAGAAATAGTCAATCTCATCCTTGAGTGCTTATGCTTGCTATTGTTCAGTCCATGTCCGCAACAATGCTTCCAGTGGACCATGTATGGGGACGGCGAAACAACCACGTTGCCGGACCCACATCTATTTCTATTGTAAGGGGCAGTATACCGAAGTGGGGCCTGTCTCCATCAATTGTCTGGTACAGCCCTGGTTCCTACCTCCTATGGTTCTGGTTTATTTCCGCAGCTTTTTTTAATACTGGTTGCTGACTAACAAATGGTTCCAGATGATCCAGGCCATGGTGCTCCAACAAATATCTAGTTGGGGTGGGATGTCTTACGTCCCCTCTCTGTACAATACGGAGAGTTGCCATGGTTACTGGAGTAACAGTAGACTTGTTGTGATTTTGTTTTCTCCTTATCACCGCATCTACCTGTTGTTTTCTCTTGTGAGTTTTCTTAGTGGGCCTACGTCCGCAACAATGCTTCCCTAGGTCCTGTAACTGGTCTACACTTCTGAATGAGGTTACCTGGTTACATTCTGAACAGGATTTCACATACAAACTTATGCCTTCAATTATTCCTTGCCAGTAATATCGCAATGCTATCTTTCGACAAGTGGCCCCTTTTCCTCTGTGACCCCTGCCTGATGTAGCATGCTCTTGCTCCATAATTTCCTCCCTGTAGAATTTTGGCACTACCAGCTGTCCATGCCCTTTAGGTCCTTTTCCAGCTTTTCTATATAGTAGGCCATTTTTCATATATAAGTCTCCTTTCTCTGGAGGGTTATGGCTTTTAGGTAATTTGCCAAAGCAAGGCTTCAATGTACTGTCAGCAGTTTGAGCCTTTCTCATCTCTTCTGGATGAGTATTGATGATAGTGTCCTCCTCTTTCTTAGAGCTTGCCCTGGTCTGAACTGTTGCCATCACTATGGGTCTATAGGTTCTCCTAGAAAGACATATCTACATCCCAGTATTAATGGGTAGATAGGGTTGTCCATCACTGCTGCTTTGATCTCTCCTTCCACATAGCGAGATCTTATGTTGATACGGGCTATGGGCAGTGTCATGGTTCCTGCTCCCTTGACTGGTCCTCTGATTTCCACTGTTTCTGTGGTTATCTGTTCCGGACTCACCAGAGAAGAGCACACTACTGAGTCAAAGTCCAAGCCTGTATAATATAAGCACAGTACTTGGGTGCCATTCAAGGTCACTTCCTCACAGACAGGGAGATGATGGAGGTCCTTCTGACTATCTGCCAGGTCCTTCCTTCCCTTGTTCTCTGTTGTAAGGCATGCAGCGTGATGAGGAGGGTTTTTCCGTCTGCATTCCGCAGTATTGTGGTTACTCATTTGGCAAGATTTACACCACTTTCCTTCCTTTCTTGGAGGTTTCTTTTCTGATCCTAGAGGGTTTTTGTCTTTATAATCAGTTCTGCGTTTGTTCTTGTTGGAATTGTCCCTGTGTTCATAGTTGGTAAAGTTTTGTGAAGGTTTGAAGTTCTCACCCTGCTTCTTCTTATTTTCTGACACTTCTGACTGAGCTGCTTGATATCTTTCAGCCATGGTTAAAATATCTTCCAATCTCTCTGCTCCTTGCTCCATAAGAAATTTTCTCATTTCCTGAGGCATGGATTCTCTCAGTTGTTCCATCATGACAATTTCTTTTATATCTTGACATTTCCCTAAGCTAATCCATTTTGTCAGATAAGTTTCCAATCTGGCAGAAAACTGGTGATAGTTTTCTCCTGGAAGTAGCTTAGCAGTTCGGAATCTCTTTCTATAAGATTCAGAATTCTTTTCGTACCTGACCAGTAAAGCTTGTTTTAAGATTTCATAATCTTCCTGGTCTTCTTTTGAGAGTTTTAAATAAACATCGTATGAAACTCCCCTCAACCCATCAGATAGCTTAAGGCTCCATTTTTCCTTTTCCAATCCATAGGTAGTAGCCAGTCTCTCATATCTATCCAGGTATGACTCAATGGTGTCCTCCTTCTCAAAAAATGGATCCAGGTGGAAACTCATGGCTCCATTTGCCGTGCTCTGGTTGGAGCTACTCTCAGAGTGAGGTGAGCTAGCACCATGATTGCTAGCTGCTCCCTGGAGTTCAAGTTCCTTTAAACTTAACTGATGAGCTCTTTGTAACCTTCTTTCTTCAGCTTCAGCTTCCAATATTAGTCTCTTTTCTTCTCTTTCCAGTCTTTTGGCTTCTCTCTCTGCTTCCATTCTTTTGACTTCTCTCTCTGCTTCTAAGCTTTTGGCTTCTCTCTCTGCTTCCATTCTTTTGACTTCTCTCTCGGCTTCTAAGCTTTTGGCTTCTCTCTCTGCTTCCATTCTTTTGGCTTCTCTCTCTGCTTCTAAGCTTTTGGCTTCTCTCTCTGCTTGTAGTTTTCTTTCCTCTCTGTCCATATGTTTGTCCACTTCATTTGTGACATACTGGATAAGAGCATCACCTGTCAATCCTACATCCTTTCCTTCCTGCATGATTGCAGATCGAAACTTCATCAAATCAGCCATGATGCTTACTTACCAGAGGGTATATAATTTTATCTTCACTAACCAACTAACTTATTTAAAATCAATTAATTACTTTGAACAAGACAAATCCTTAAAACCTTGTGAGCGTTTCCTATTTACTTCGTACTCAATGGTACTACTATTACGAAAAAATTTCCAAGTTTTAGAATTTTTCCAAAATTTTTTTTATTTTTACAAACTATTTGTGGCTCAAGATAGAAGAATACATAGATAGTGGCTCAGGATAAAAAATAATATCCCGCGAAAGAGCCCCCAGTGTAGCGAAAGGTTTTCCTATTATGATAATAGTGGTAGAGCAGAAGTAGAATCTCTCTCCAGAAAGTATGAAGTTCCAGCGCCCGAGAAGTACACTGGTATCACAAGTGAGTTACAGCTGTGAATACTCTGAGCTGGACAATAGATTAGGCTTCAGAAGTATACGTTGCTATTTTCGCTATCGTAACCCTATGTGATAATATAATTAAATTTGAAAAGGTAACTCAAAATTTTAACAGTTAAAAATTTAACAAGTCAAATGAGTACAATTATCCAATTTATTATTTACATCTATATATTCTTGTAATGAGAAATGGTTGTTGTAAGATGGTAAAATGTATGATTATTTACAGTTACAAATCAAATAAACAAGCTAAAAAGTCTTGAATTTATCTTCCACTGAACTTATAAAACAAGTTTGTCACATTATCTATTGCCATCTAGTTGTCATCATTAAACAGTCGTTTTAGAAACTGCTCACAGGATTTGTTGGATGGATACACATAAACTCATCTTATGTTATTAGCCACGTCTGCTCGAGGCTCCCGAGACACACTGGAGTACGGAACACTCTCCTTCAGCCCACCCTATAACCACGGGGGACTAAGGTGTTGAAGACTGGTTGACCTCTAAGCCTCAGTGAGCTGGATCAACTTCCCCAAGTCTTTAGTTTCTCGATCAGGAATGATCATAAACATTGATCATAAAACCTAGAACAAAAGGTAACAGGTGGCCATGTTGTTCCAACAATCTCACCACCCACTGCTGTTCATGATGCGACCATGTCTTCAGCGTTTGTATACAAATTAATGAACCATGGCAGTATGCCACAGAGACAGCATGACAAGATAATGTACACTGTGCAGAACCAACAATATACACGAATAAATCACATGCCATGACACATAGGTACGATATAACCTTGCCTTCCACTTACGGATGTCAAGTCACTTATGTACTTGCTGATATGTCGTAAGCTTCCAGGCAAGAACTAGCCATGATATATGTGGTTAACCAATTAATGGTTATGCTTCCTGACAATGCCAGTGAAGGTTATCTTTGGTTAACGTCATTCCCTTTTTTATTATATCTGCTACAATCAATCAGAAATAAAATCTGAAATAAAATGATATTAGTAATACATATATTTTTTAATAAACTTACATACCCTCTTAGGATTTATAAGCTCACGGTGAGACCTGTTTTGGTTGAAGTTAATCTGCCCTGCATGCAGCGTGAAAAAATAACTTTTCTTGTAGATACTGTCTTCCAGTTTCTCACTCTGGCTTCTGGATTTGGTGTGTGTGATTTCCAATGCGCCGCTTTGTCCTTATATTTCAGTCTCTCGCCCGTCCGAGAAAGCACCTCCTAAATTCCCCAAAAGATTTTAGTTTCATCTCCTGATTTGAGGCGATTTGAAGCAATCTGTGCTTTTCCTGTACTTGTTTTCTCTTCTGTTCACTACACACTTATATCCTTCCTTCCTTCCTAGGTATCATTTCCTTTTCCCCATATGAGGCTTTCATTCTATCAAATTTATATTTAAATCCGTTTAGGCATGTAGTTATAATAAATGTTTAAAGATTATTAGCTAACTTTTAGCAGATGTGATGAAGGTGAAAAATATTAATTATCTTTAAAACTATTTATATTTGAATATTATCCTTTTGGATATAATTCCTAGTCTATCTCCTTTGTTGAATTATTTTTATTTAATTGTATTCCAACCAGGCGTTCTCTTGTAGTGAATAATTTAATGTCCAGTAAATGCAAACTTTTAAAGTCCGCCATACATTCCTATATAGCTATTTCCTCATTCTTCAGTAATATTGTCTGGCTTTAACCGTAATTCACATTTCCCGTCTTCAAACTTCAAAGAAAGACCGCCGCGCTGACCTTGCGCTGTGTGTGTGTGTGGGTGTCGCGCTACACATTTTTTTTTCCACAACAAAGCAAGAGGAACCAAATTTCGCTACAGTTGCTCTGCCCAACACTACACGTAAAGTTGGCATAGAGGCTTTTTATGATAAAAGTCCGACAGTCTTATACTAAAATTAAGGACGGCTTTGCTCGGACACAAAGCCCTGCTTGCGAACACCCAAGAGGCTTAACACACTGCTGAATATAATCTGATCAGCCACTTTCTTGTGCGTTGAAAAACCAATATCCTATGTTCGTCTAGTTCTTTCTGTACTAGTCTCTAATCCTTCCTGTCACATACTGACGCCTTCTAGACATTGGTTGTTTGTTTTAAGCTAGCGGTTTACAAGGCTTATAATGTTGAAATGACACACACATATAATTCGTTTTTTTAAAATATGAGCGAAATAACATTAAATATCAAAACAAGGATGGGTCATTTTTGAGACATGCGCAATTTTAAATTGCTAAAAACGTTGCTCATTTCAATTTCTCTGTACAGTACTTCTGTTTGTTCTAAACAGACAAAAACGTAAATTCAAGAAATATTAGACCGAAGTTGATAAATTTTCTTATTTAAGAATTAGCTAAACGTATGTCGATCATTATCATATTTGATACAAATCTGATTAGATCTTAGGGCACCTCACTTGAGTGATGTATTTAAGTGCTATGCCTTCAATTTGGAGATCATGTATTTTATCATTTTATATAAAACTAGTGACGGACACGAGCATTTTAAGAAAGCACATGATTTCATGCTACGTGGAGACTGCTTCTGCTTAAACCTTTGTGTTCTCACAAGAATGTATGCCGTTGTTTTTTACATCATAAAGCTTGAACGATTAGTGCCAAAATACTGTGTGTTAAATATTGTCATATTTTGAATATTAAAGATCTTCGACAGTTTGAACACGGAATCACTTTGAAAAACAATGAGGCAATGTGGAGTTCTCCATAATTTCACTAAACTAATAAGAAAAACCTATGAAGATATAAAATACAGTGTTCTCTTTGAAGAAAATGGAAGACTTAACAGATAAATTGAAACAAACTGCCAAAAAAGCCAGTCCAGTGATTTACCAACTGTCACCGCTGCTCAAACATCCAAATACCAGTAAGAAAACTAAGCAACAAGTAATAGATTGTTTATTTTTACAAACTATTTTCTACCAGCGTCAAACATCGTCTTAATCAGGAAAAGAAAATCACATCGTACTAGATGAAACACTTAGAAAAGCCATTAATGTTGCCAGAAGAGACAAAACGAAAAATGATGACATCAGAAAACATTTTTAGAAACTATACGGTGCATCAAATTCACATAGTTTTAATTTCGTAAATTTGAAGATGTTACTTCCTGTTTTGTTTTTTGTTTTTTTGCGTTTACTGGGTTTTTCCACTGTATCAAGGGGCACTAGTTAAGAAAGATCTGGTTTTGTCTCAGTTCATGAAAATCTAAAGTAATGACTTAGATTCAATCTCTTTTTCTATTTTCTTTTCCTTTTAATGATTCGTTGACACTATTTATGTTTTGTATTCTCAAGTTTAACTATCAAGTTTCTTGATTATTCTCGCCTCTGAGATTTTCGAGAACTTTCATTACTGTCTATAGCTGCAAAAAATACAGCCTCAAAGGGGGAAAACTGAATAGGAATGGAAGTCTATGAGCAGTATCTTTGACGATCTGGAATTCTCAACCAACTTGCTATAAGCCGTGGAATCGAATTTTGAAGATCTACCCCAATGGGACCTCTTCTTGCCGAAAACTGTTATCTGCGATTACGAAACTTGGCACAATATACACAACAAGGTGAACTGGAGTTAAAGAAAACGGGTAAAGGTGGGCCCATAGCAGAAACTCCCATTGGAAAGTGAAGTGTTAAGCACGTTAATATACTAAGCTTAGCTTCGAGCGGTTAGGCACGATCGCAAAAGCGAGTTTTTCATAGGGCAATGAAAATGAATAACGTAAACATTTCTAAAAAAAGCAAAGACGTTAACAATGTGGATATCATTACATAGCAGTGTTCTTTGTTTTACCGCATTCCACTCACGCGAGCTGATCTGTCAATCAGATAATACTTGACAGACAGCACGTGAGAGAGAGAGAGAGAGAGAGAGAGAGAGAGGGAGAGAGAGAGAGGGAGAGAGAGTGAGAGAGATAACAGTTTGCTCAGGGGAAATCTAAAAATCCCTAATATCCTTTGATCTTGGAACACGAGCATTCTACAGGTAAAACCTATAGGAGAACAGAAAGTCTTTTGATGTCGGTCACGCTCCAGACGAGAACCTCTGGAAGACCGAAACCGTAAGCCTCTTATCTTGCATCTCTAGCTCCTGAATTTTTGTCCTACACAGGAGTGCGAATTAACGCCATTAGAGATGAAAAGCCATTTAATGATATATATATATATATATATATATATATATATATATATATATATATATATATATATATATATAATAATAATAAATTCTTTAAGCACCAAACACGGCGCATAAGGCAGAAACCAGTGCTCTCCAGGTTGTTCGTTGTGACGCCACTCCTCTTAGCTTTTGCACATTATTTAGGCCCAACTTTCTTCCTTCTCTTATTATTGTTCTTCTGAGTGTTTCTTTTGGTCTTCCTTTTTTCCTCTTACCCTCAGGAATTAAACAGACACATCTGTTTCTATAACCTATTATCAGTCGTCAGTCAGAATTTTGAGAAGAAGTCTAGAGCGTAGTCATAAACCATTTCTTTTGGATTATTGTTTAAGAAGTGATTCGTGGAGATTTTCATTCTGGATTTCTGGTAAATAGTTCTAAGTGTTAGAAGTAATTTACGGTGATAGCATTTAAAATTAAACACTTAAATATTTTAAACATACAGTTAAATACTTCACTTAGATCTTTCTTGCTAGTAAGGCGAATTAAATAAAATATCGCTTAGCGATTTTCATAACCAGATATTCAATTAAAATGTTAGACCACATCACCGGCGCTACATAGCTGAGACGAGACGGTAATTTGTGTTTACAGTGTAGGACGGTTAAACAGACCGGATTTAGCGACTGACAGTGGGAGGAAATAATACTGTTTATATTTCATTTGTAATTATTGTTTTTATAACGTCTATTATTTTTTAAATGCAATGCGACAAATTAACAGACACCGACAATTTAATAGCTACTACAGGATAGGTGATTTGTTGTGCGTGGTGCATTGTGAGAAACATAATAAATAACACACTGTGCGTGTGACTGCCAGCCGCGAGAAGGGGCGGGAAAGTCTTCATCGACTCAGTCCGACCCAAATCCGCGGCCAGCGATGTCTGTGTGTAAGACGTAGGGAAAATTTTAAATTCGTCAGGATTGACAGAGCGGACGAGAGACTGTCGTGTCCCCGTACATATATATATATATATATATATATATATATATATATATATATATATATATATATATATATATATGTATATATATATATATATATATATATATATGTGTATATGTGTATATATATATATATATATATATATGTATATATATATGTGTATATATATATATTTACATAGAGTGGTAGCATTTTTCCCACAAATGTTTTCTTATATTTTTTTTGCAGACCTGATCCCCAGCGGACGACCAGCGGTTTTTTTTCATTTTCTTTTCCATTTCCATGGTTAAGTGTGTACTAGCCGAGGATACTGTATGACTGTGGTGGGTTTTGATGTTATTAAGTGGTGTTGCTATGTTTACTTAGTGTACTGAATGAGGTCAGCTGTGAAGGTCCCTGAGGATAACAGTTTATGTGAATTTACAGAGTACCTTGCTGCTACCACCCTACGACCTCAATCAGACTTATTCTGGACTAGTATGTCTGATAGCTACGTCTACTGTCTAAGGTAATGAAAATGTGGTGTGCTGGTAATTAAGTACACAAACACACACACAATCAATAATATTAATCTCTATGATTAAGTCAACTGACACTGTGGTTAAAATTTAGTAATTTACAATTTTTTCCAAATTTATTTTGTCCTGAACCTAGTTTTCTTCTGGTCAGGACTTTCACCTCAATATGAATCAATTTCAATAAAATTACATATGATCAAGTAAACACATGAAAGACCTGTACATATACATAATTTAAATTTGCTAATATTGGTACTAAAACTAAAGTCTTTATTAACTAGAGCTTGATGTCGGGTCGGGGTATTTTCATCATACCCAGTCCTTTATTTAACAGTGTTCATTTGCTCTTTAACAGGATTGATGGTGGAAAAGTTTATTAGTTACACAATGGATTTTATATTATTTAGTACTTGTTGATGAATCTCAGCAGGCCAGGTCTTTAACACTTATCTGGCCTGTGACGATTGAAGATAGTTGTTCCTTAGGCCCACTCCTCACATGCGCTGAGGTAGTATGGTAGGCATCTCGTTTCATACAGTGTTTTACTCTTCAGAATATCTGGCACTAGCACAGTGCCAGACAAAGAAACTCACAATTCAAAAGAAAACACACAGGTACGTTGAAATAGCACAAACTCAGCTGAGCTGCTGGCTGGACTATGGCGTCCGTATTCCTTATATTATTTATATATATTCAGTGGACGTCACACTTCACAGCATCAACGATCTGCTTCTATGGACAGTCTTAAACAAAATTGCAACGAGCCGTCCAATTTTCAAATAATCTTAACTGTGTTGACCAATCAAATAGGAAAGCCAAGCTTTTTTAAATTCAAAAATTTACACTAAGGTCCAAATTTGGTCCAATGTGTAGTGTATTTCTGTCGGTCGGTCTGTCCGAACTTGACATTCCCCAAAAATGGACTTGGTTTTGGCCCAACACTAAAAAAAACCCAATATTTAGTTGAGCTATCCCATAATTTCTACCCCGTGTCTACCCCTTTTCCTACAGAACACATGACCCTTTTCCTGCTTTTACTCAAGGACGCGTCAAAATGTAACCGCTAGTGACTGCAAAACGAACATCTGTCTGCTAGTCTGCACCGAACAAATCAGTCTTTTGTCAATAACTTCCGAGTTATCTGTCCGTCCTTTTATTTGAAAGCATATTATTTATCAGGAAAAGATAAGCTCTTAAACTAGCTAACGTTTGTGATTCTAAACCTATTAATAAGGAATTCCATATTTTTTTCCATGTTAGTCTTGAAATCTATAATCTACCACTCGTTCACTTCTTTTTACCGTTATTTTCAAACTAATTACGAGAATCGTCCGTATTACGTTGGGAATTACGTCATTCTCAATAAGAGCTAAGCCTGTTTTCGTGACTCAATCGACGAACATTTTTTAACTTTCGTCGTATTTCAAACAACTAACTACAAGTTCGCGCGTATGCTAGGCTTAGATTCAAACCCCGTTTGCAGACGGCATCATTTTTCCCTTCCCTCCTTTTCTTACCCCGTCTGAACGAATAGGCCTTTCGTGTCCCCATGTTATAAATAGTTTTTTTCAATGACACTAGAAAACGATGGTACGGTCTACCAAAATCAACGCGCTTGTGGCGTGGGCAAAGAAGCAGCAGCGTATCATAACTATATTTTATCCCTACATTTTATTTTAACTTTTATATTTATAATGGATGATTTTATCGCTGTATCAATGTATTCCATCACAATGACTATAAATTATACTACTGGACTTACCAAAATCAAGATATTATTGTTTCAGCCAACAGTGGTGTATACCTGAAAACATTATTATTATTTCCCCAACACAATACAGTTGTAATCCAAGTGGAGTACTAATATATATATATACTGTGCGGGACTGCGATCTGGCAAAGAGTCGGCCGATAGAAAATCCATCATCATCATTTGTAACATTTGCAGCAACCAGATTTTTCCAGATTTTCTAGAAGTGTTCCCCTCTCTTAAAACGGTAAACACCAAGGATTTTCACACTATTCAATATTTGTAGTAACCCTATATATCCAGATAGAAGTTCCAGAACGAGCGGGAAACAAGATTGTTTTCGCTCGCCCGCCCTCAACACAGCAAGAGTTGTCGCAACGGAAATATTCAGTTGTAGTTCCTATGTCTATACTTACATTCCCCTGTGCATCCATCGGAGGAACAGTGCTCGTTGTTTAGAACAGTGAAGACATCACTTTATGACTTATATCGTCACCAGGATTCATCGTGGAAGTAAACTTATTCGGTGTTCACCTCATTAGTTTCTTTTGGGGTGAACTGGGGCCAATTTGTATCATCCACAGCTGGGGGGATACATTAGTCAACAGTCTAAATAGGGATTATGTTCGTAGAATAAATTTACCAAGGGATACCACAGACCCAAAGGAAGAATAATAAAAAATAGGTAAGAGTGTGAGAGGTGGCTGCCATCACCGGTGTCAATACCTTGTCGAGGTATTGCGGCCTGCGTACCCTGATTACCCCCAGAGCAATGCCAGCTGAAGTTTTACTCCTGGAAGGTTCTACCAAGCTGGACAGGTTTGCGCGGGCAGGGGTCAGACTAAAGCAGACACCCTGGTCCTCCAGGTTGGGGGTTTTTGCATAGGGCTGACACCCCTGTCTATGTAAAAAGAAATGAAGTTACGGAAACGATAACAAATGAATAAAATGTGTTGCGGGACGAACACCCGGAGTCTGAGGCTCGTATGACTGTCAGTGGTGAAAGCCGAAAGGAAGCCACTGACACGAAAACGAACGTCCTGACCGCAAAACGTGAAACAAGAATATGATTTTGGAATGTCAGGACAATGAACGAGACGGGTAAACTAAAACAGGTCACAGCAGAAATGAGAAACTATAGATTACACATTCTAGGGATAAGCGAGAGCAGATGGACAGGGGCAGGAAAAGTTAAAACAGCAACAGGAGAAACAGTACTTTACTCTGGAAGAGAGGATGAACAGCACAATGAAGGTGTAGCCATTTTTCTACAGAAAGGAATAGAAAGGACATTACTGGAATGGAAACCCATCAACAACAGACTGATAAGAGTAAGATTGAGAGAGAGATTCACCAACACTACAATAATACAATGCTAATCACCAACGAATGACATCGATGATGAGATCAAGGATGAATTCTATCAACAACTGCAGAAAGAAATGGAAGACACATCTAGATATGATCTTATCGTAGTAATGGGAGACCTCTATGCTAAAGTTGGAACACACAATACATATAATGAAAGAGTAATTGAGAAATGCGGCAGCGGAACAGCAAACAAAAATGGGGATAAATTAATAAGTTTCTGTAGCAGTAACAACCGGGTCATTGGAAGAACACTTTTCCCACACAAAGAAATTCACAAATTAACATGGGAATCACCAAATGGTCGGGACAGAGACCAGATAAACCACATTATGATTAACGGTATATGGAGACATGCATTACAAGATGTGAAGGTAAGAAGAGGTGCGGATGTGGGAAGTGATCGCCATGTAGTAGTAGCAAAACTGAAAGTGAAACTAAGAACGGCTGGACCAACTGTAACTATAAAGAAACGATATCAATTTTTCAAAAGTCAGGAAAAGACGTTGACTGATGATGTGGACCAGAAATTCAACACCATTTCAACAATTTATAAGGAAAGCAGCAAATCGTGCTTGGGATTCCAGGAAACACTAAACACCATAACGACGAGAAAGGAAATGAAAAGAAAGAAAACAGAAGCGAAGTCCCCCAGGTTAAAGCAACTATATAGCGAACCATGCAGCCAGCTGGACAAGGGTGTTAAACGCCAAACCAGAGCCAACAAAATGAATTTCCTAGACGAACTTGCAAGACAGACAGAAGAGGTAGCACTGAGAAATGAACAAAGCACAGTATACAAAATAAATAAAATCATCAGCGAAAAACGAGGTGCTGACAATATTACATTAGTAAGAGATAAGCAAGGAAATCTCATCACGACAGCATCGGGACAGGATACAAGATAGGTAGAGCATTTCAGAGAAACTCTGAACAAGAAACCACCAGAGACACAATTGAATGTTCCTGAGGCTGAAAATGATCTAGATGTTAATACAGACATTCCACGGAAAGAAGTAATCATCACAGCAATCAAAGGGTTAAAGAATGGAAAAGCTCCTGGTCATGGTAACTTAAATGCAGAGCTATTTAAGACAGACCCTGAGCAAGCAGCAGAACTATTAGAACCACTATTTGCACAAGTCTGGAAAACAGGGACAACATTAACGGAGTGGAACAAAGGAATAATTGTCGAATTGCCCAAGAAGGGAGATCTTGCAGACTGCAATAATTGGAGAAGAATCACTCTTCTCTCAGTTCCCAGCAAAATACTAGGCAGGATAATTATACAGAGAATTTCAAAAGCAGGAGACCACAAACTGAGGAAAGAACAAGCAGGATTTAGAAAGAACAGAAGATGTGTAGATCATATATTTACCCTCAGGAACATTATAGAGCAGTGGCAAAGACAGCTGTACATTAATTTTGTTGATTTTGAAAAGGCTTTTGACAGTATACATAAGGACAGTTTATGGAAAATACATAGGGCTTATGGAATTCCAAGCTGCATAGTGTCAATCATAAAAAGCTTCTATGCCAACTTTACGTGTAGCGTTGGGCAGAGCATTCTAACCTTTGAGGTGAAGACAGGAGCACGACAGAGATGCCCTTTATCAACCACTCTATTTTTAACAGTCATAGACTGGGTGATACGCCAGAAGACAACAGAGGGCAGTCCAAGAGGAATAAGATGGACTACATTTTCTACATTGGGAGATCTGGAATATGCAGATGACATTGCACTACTAGCACATTCACATCAACACATCCAGGAAAAAACGGATAGATTTAATAAGTATAGCCAGCAGGTGGGCTTGAACATCAATCTAAAGAAGACAGAGGTCATGATGCTCAATGTGAGCGACCCTGAGCCCATATCAGTAAGGAATCAGCATATGAAACAGACAGACACCTTCACATACCTTGGATGCATTGTAACACCAGACGGCGGAGCAAGCAAAGACATCAACAACAGAATGAACAAAGCAAGAACAGCCTTATTTTAGTCTAAACAACATCTGGAAGTCCTCTCAGTACAGCACAAGCACAAAATTAAGATTATATCAGAGCTGTGTGCTTTCTGTGCTTTTCTATGGTGCGGAAAGCTGGAGAATTACAGAGAAGGAAATGTCGAAATTGTCCTCTTTTCACACAATATGCCTAAGAAAAATTCTCCGGATCTTTTGGCCGATCACCAACCAAGATCTGCTTACTCGGAGCAAGCAAGAGGACATGCACACCATCATAGCTGGCAGACGCTGGAGCTGGGTTGGCCATGTCCTCAGAAGAGACCCCGATGCCATCACAAGAACAGTTATGCTATGGACCCCTGAAGGAAAACGAAAGAGAGGCCGACCAAAAACAACTTGGCGGAGGACTGTGGAGTCTGAGATGCAAAGAATGAACCAGAGTTGGGGCACTGTTCGATGGATGGCCACCGACCGAGCAAAGTGGAATCAATTTGTTGTTGCCCTACAAGACGCCACCAGGCGTGATGGCCACTGACTGCTTTGACGGTCGGCGGCTAAGGATCAAAGAAGAAGAAGAAGTGAGAAGTGGCCACACGAATTAGAGAGCGTGTGTTTATTTTATTGTTGCTGGAATTTATCTATTAATGTTTATGGTGGTTCTAGTTTGTTTATGTACTTAGTCATAAGTTGTACCAATAGTGTTATTCTGTACACCTAGTGCTGATCTTCAACCTTTGGGTTAATATGTTCTTTGGGTTATTCTCCTTTATACCGCAAAGGCGCATCATTCTTCTTTACTTCCTCTATATGTAAATGATTTTCTTGATATCTTTTGGGTATTTTGATGTTGTAAACAGTTTTTAGTGATAATAAACAACAAGAAAACTTAACTTTGTGTGTTGGTCAGACCCATAGCCATTTATCCTTAGCTTTTTTTCACGTTTGTGTGTCTTGTTGTTACATATTGTTGTGTGTATGTGAAGAGTAACCTGTTCTTATTTTTAGAAAGGGAGGCAAAGACTGTCTTGTAAGAAAGCACAGTTGTACCGATAGGCTGGAGGAGAGAAACCTACGCACTCCAGAGACATATCTTTCCTTCAACCTACCACTTGAGAAAACTATTTTCTATACATTCTCTTGTATCTGTCAACATTCGCTCTTTACTTAGACGGGCCCAATAAAACACTTTACCTACCGTACGACAGTGTAGCCTGGATCAATGGTTCTGAAACAGTGTGGCGCGAAAGGATGGCAGGTGTGGCCACAAGATTAAAAAACAATCAAGGATATAGTGAGATTTAAAAAAAAAAATTCAAATGCCAAAATTAAATATGAAGGTCATTTTCTTATTTATTTTGTTATATATGCGATATAATATGGGAAATATATGAATAGAAACACACATAATTTTCCAGAATTTTTCAGATCTTATTCAGTAATATAATTATTTTGTATCAAATAAATACAGTTCTCCACAACATATTGTTTTGAACATACATTTCCAGCTCTGACAAATATCAAATACCAGAAAAGAGTAAGGATTTTTTTTTTGGGTTGACGAGGAGATGAGAGTTTGTTTGTTTCAAAGAAGACCTAATATAAGTGAGATTACCCTACAAAAACAAGCCCACACATCTCATTAACTTTGAATATTTTGTGAAAGAATCATGTTTTTATGTAGCTGTATTGTTTTATACTTTCCATTTGTTCCTATATCTGCTGGGGGTCGGAGTGGCTAAGATGTATGGCGTCCGCCTCGTATTCAAGAGGTACCGGGTTCGAATCCCAGTTGAGGGATTATAATTTATGGAAATATGTTTTTCAGAACCAGTGGTCCTAATTATGACATACTCCCTCCTTGTCTCATGGGTAGTGAGATCGGATGCCTAGCCTTCTCGGATAATGGCGAAAAAAAGAGGTCCCGTGTACAAGTTGCGCACGTTAAAAATCGCACGGCAGTTGGAAAATCGTAAAGAGTAGGCCATAAGGCCGCTGCCCTGGCAAAATTTAAAAATTAGGAAACCTACCCACCACAATAGTATTTATAGAATGTGTGATTCCTATACAGTATATACACACATTGAGATTCTCGCCGGTGCTACAGAGTTCGTGCACCGCGCTGAGATCCTCCTTGTGTGATCTAAGGGAGGAGATAGGATCACTGATGGCGTTGTCCGTGTGCAATGAAGATAGTCCTTAAAACCAAACCAAACCAAACCTATATCTGCTCCCGATAAACTTCTTGCCCTCTTCATAAATTATGCTTGTATCAGACTAAGGCAGCTTTTCACCCTCCTTTACCAATCAGCCAATCTCTTTTGTGACGAAATGGACGACCTCTTCACGACCTTTGTTTCTCTCCGGCAGTATCGGTACATTTGTGGTTCTGATTTTTATTATGTGCTCTCAAGTATCACACTTTTCTTTCTTTCTTTCGTCGTTATTTTTCTGCTAAGTAGCAGATATTTGATTTTATCAAATCACTCGACACTCCTCTCTGTGATGTCACCTGTTTATTACCCGGTCATCCTGGCTTGCGGTGAGCAGCTGAGATAAGATAGTCGCCGGCGTGTTTAGATTGAACCGCTGATAAGACTATTCGTTTGGTAACCCAGATGGGCAGACACGGAGTTTTTGCGTACTCATACGACAGATAACGAGATTACTGTCTTTGTGACGCATGTGGGCAGACAAGTGTGACATAATCATTTCCGGGCCGACTTGTTATGATAACATTACTTTCTAATAAAGTAATACGTATTACACCTTACACACGTTGTCGTGTGAGATCCCCGATCTCTCTGTAAGTTTGTACACAAGGGCATTGGACATCATATTACCATATATGCGAGAGTTGACCTCTGCCTTACGTTCAAAATTATCCGATGTCAGAATATTTTTGAAATCATCACACCCTATCCACATGATTTGAAATGATTTGATCTTTCTTATAAGATTCATAACAACAATGCATCGGAAGATAGGAATACAGTCTGACCAGTTTCGCAGTTTTATTTCACTGTGAATTTCACGCTCGCAAAGACAACATCAGACCTCACCATAGTGAAGACTAGAGTGTCACGTAGGTCTTTATATCATTAAATTGCCTACATCTTCTTCCTATTCTCTCACCCGCATCCTTTATTTTATTATCTTTCCTTACTGGTTTCTTCCTGTATTTTTCGCATCACTTGTTTTGCGAAAAATATTTTCTTCAGTATTCTCAAACTTTACCTTGTGTTTTTCTCATACTGGGATACGTAATTCTATTACACAGATGTCAGTCGCGCAGGTAGACGAGGATGTGCGAAAAAATTCGTTTCGCTGGACATAGAGCAGACTTTATGTCTACATTTGCACCTGTCACGCGCGGGTTTTTCGGCTGAGCGCTCAGGATAGGCGTGATTACTGACATCTCTACGACGCAGTACGAGACGGTTGTCTGAGAGTTGCTACTGACACGCGTACATCTCGGTCAGTAGGTGGCAGTTACGACACGCGTTAAGCTGACGTAAATGTTGGGAGTAGGGGAGATAATTTCGCTTGGCGAAATAAGTTGGGGCCCTTTGTCTGATTTTAAGATATTGGCCCGAGTTTGAAACTTTATTTTCATTCTTTCTCAATAATTCGCAGTAGACAGGTGGTTCGCGAAGAGTAAAGCCGTATAGCGAAGTTTCTCAGTTTGTTGCGACAATTTGTCGAACTTCTAGACTTCCATAAATATAGGCATATAATTCTTAATTGTGCGATATCCTGTAGTGCTGTGTTTGAGCGAATGCTGGGGAAAACCCAACTTGCCGGCGTTTAGTAAAGAGACATAATTGTGAGAAGCATAGACATTTCCTATCTTTAACCACGTGGGTTTTTTAATTAAGTAACCCAGGTCTGACAGTGCATGCGCCATCAGAGATAAACAATAATACCAATCCCACTAACGGTTGCTAAAGACTAATGTGTATACTGGGCTTCTGAGCCAGTTCATCTTGCTTCTCAAATTGAAATATACATGCTGCCTGGCGGCGAGAATAATTACAAGAAAAAACATTTAACAATTTCGACAACTATTGAAAGAGTGGATAGTGAACCAAGACTATCTGTTGAGAGCAGTTGTCCACTGGTCATCTTTCCCAAAATTTAGGAAATCCTCGTGGTTTTTTTCTGACTCTGTGTGCCCGTTTAAACTTGCTTATCAAACCTGATTCAAGTGACATTAACAGTAAATCTAAAATTTAACTGGTGAAGTGAACGCTCCCCGAAAACAGTGGAATAAACCTGTAATTGTAGAGCTGGGATTCGCTTTATCCAAAGAATACAGATTCACTGTAGAGAAGTGTCCTACGGTTGCGCCAGACGGTGAACAACATCAAGTTTTTGATAGGTAAGAACGTGTGCCAGGGATCCCTGATGAAAGAACCGAGTGAAAGTGGACTGAGTGAGTTTTTTTTGATAACTATTGATTCACCCCCACGTCACAATCTCCTTACGGAAGAGTGGCTGCTTGAGTAAATTGTTCCTTTTTTGCAGGACAATATTAGACCCTAATCATATGTATTTATGACTCTTTGGGCCATCATCTGTCTCATAACGGGGCGGTGGGCTAAACCTAGAGTTAATATCATAACGGGTCTATCATCCTTGTAGTATTTTTCTTGAATTTGATGACTATTTGTATATGTTTTCTTTTGATGTAAATTTTATATGTTGTGTCGTAAGTTTAGTATGATAAATAAACTTAACCATAAATTAATCAGCGTGTTGGTCAGCTCGTTCTAAATATCTTTATAATCATTGTTATAGTTTCCCCACGTCTGTGTGTCTACCTGTCGTCACTGTATGTGCGTGCACGTGAGTGGGTAGAGATCGGTTGGTATACATATATTTAATGTATATGTGGTAGACTGTCTGACTGCTTAAAATCTGTCGTAGAAGAAGGTGAGAGAGAGAGAGAAGATTTTCTCGCATCTCAGAGACAGCCTCTATCACTATTCTATCATCTCACTCGTGGAATCTATTTTCTTTACTAACTCACCCTGGGACTCTCACTCATTTCAAGCTATTCAGAAGGGACCAACCCAAGTCTTAATTCTCCTATCGAAAATCTACGACAAATGGTCGCTCGTTACCGGGAATTGAACCCAAAATCCTAAGGCGATACGACAAATGTGGTCTCGCCCGACGGATTTTTGAACTTAGAATAGGAAGACGAGTACGACAAATGCGGACTCGTCTATCTGGATTTTGAACTTAAGATTCTTTATTCTGAAATAGAGTAAGAGTGTGATGTCTTGTGAGTTTTGTATCTTTTAAAAATAATTTATCCTCTAGACTAACGATCTGTTTACGGGCGTGCTGACCACACAAACTGATAAGTTTTTTTTCCACAGCATTAAGAAGCATTATACATTTGGTTTACAGGTTGATTTTGTCGGAATACATGTTAATTAATGATTTTGTAATACTAAACGCTGGTAAAGTTTGTGAGTATATAACATTCACAAGGGTTCTGAAGCAGGAAGGTGTTTGAACTAAAGTTAAGGAGTGCGTTTCGGACTATTTGTCCAGATTAATTGCCTCCCTCACCCTAACTGTCTTCAGGGGTAAACTTGATAGTGGATTAAAATTAAGGGATTATTTTTCTCTTTAATTTTTACAATAATTATTTTGTTTCCACTGTAGCAACTTATTTTTCAGAAGTAATCTTAACTACCATTTAGTTGGCGTAGTCGTGTTTTGCATTAGGTGCTTTATTGCCGATTAATAGCAGCGATAGTTAGATTTTTATTTTTGGAGGAGGTATCCCAGGGTTAAATATATCATCTTTTGATTTTTTGGTAATTTTTTTCTCGTAAGTGATAGGAACCAGTGTATCCTTTTTCCTATTTTCGTTCTCCACTAGTCTCAGTCACTGACCTAATACGGCCGAGAGGGCAAAGCTTAGACAACTCCTCAGGGACGAAGCGAGAGAGGAGGGACTGGAAGGAGAGGAAGCGAAAGCATTTGTCAGAGACGAACTTGAGAGATATGATGCGGAGAGGAAAGAAGAAGAACTAAGGAGGAAAGAAGAAGCAGCGGAGAGGAAAGAAGCGGAAGACCGTCTTTTACAGCAGAAGAAGATGGATGAGGAAATGGAAATTCGCAGGATGCAGCATGAAGAAAGAGAGAAGGAGAGGGAGGAAAGAGAGAAACAGAGACAGCACGAGTTGGCGCTTAAGACTCTTGAGTTCCAAAGCCGTGGTGCTGCCTCTACCTCCAGCAATGGAGAATCTTCTCCCCATTCTTCCTTAACTAATCCTTCTAACACTCAATCTACTCATCTCTCTGCTATGTCCTTTCCGCTAGAATCTTTCCCTTGTCCTAATGAGAAGATTGACACTTGGCTAGAAAAATTTGAGAAAATTGCAACTCTGTACGGTTTAGAGAGGTCGCGTTGGAACATGAAGCTTTCCCAGGCTTTGAAAAGTTCTGCGTATGATGTTTACGCCAAACTGGAAAGCAGCCAACAAGACAACTATGATCTGTTGAAGAAAGCGTTACTGGAGCGCTTTGAAATGAACGCTCGCAAATTTTTGCAACTGTTTCGCAACAGCAGAAAGGAGAATTCTGAATCTTTTCACCAGTTCTCTTCCCGTCTAAAGGGATATTTGACAAAGTGCCTTGAGCTCTCGCAGCTCCCCTCTACCTATGAAGGTCTTGAGGAATTTGTTTTAACAGAACAAATAAAGAACACTTTGTCTGCTGATACCCGGAGATTTCTCGCTGAACAGGGGGCAGAAAAACTTGAAGACATTTTGGGAAAGTCTGAGCGTTATCACAATGCGCTGGCTGAACTACCGGCCACATAGCGGAAACCGACAGAGGAGCATTTTCGAAAACATAACCTAGAGCAATCTTCTCAGGCTTCTAACCAAAATAACCACAGAGAAACTGGACCTCAAAACCCCCTTCCTGAAAAATCCAAGTTCTACAAGAACAAGTACCCCAACCACCCCAAACAGTCTGATCAACCCGACCGCCCTACATGGCAGCGCAGCCAGAAAGGACAAGGTGGCAAAGGGAGAACCCCTGAGCACGGGACATATGATCAGACCGAGCACACCGATCCAAAACGCATCGGATGCTTATTAACAGTCTCGCAAGGTGGAATTATTGACAGTGATTCCCTACCTGTTGGGGGTGGACCCTCAACGCGAGGTACTGTTATTTTGAACGGTTCTCAAACTTCTTGCTTATTTGACACGGGGCTTTCTTACGATTGCATTGTTGCCAGAAACCTGGTTAAACCCGGTCAAGAGACAGGAGAGACCGCCAAACTTTGTGGAGTTCGTAAGAGTGATGCACCTACAGCGCTTCCCATCGCATTGGTGGAGATACACTCTGACTTTGTCAGAGGCGTGATCAAAGCGGCTGTTATGGATGATCCCATCTACCCAGTCATACTTGGCGGGAGATACGTGTGTATTGGGAAACCGGAAGAGCCGATTGTGGCAGCAGTAACTACAAGAGGGCAAACCAAGAAGGAACGGGAGCCTGCGCCTAATTTGTTACCCAGGGAACTTAAAGAAGCGCAATACAAGGACCCTACTTTGGCACCCTGCTTTAGGAAACTGCCCATGGCTAAGGAACCCAGACAGCACGGGAACATTTTTTTCTAAGGATGGCGTACTTTATCGCAGAACGGGCAAGCCTGGTCAAGGTTACAACCAGCTCCTAGTACCGAAACAGTACAGAAGCCAAATCATAGAAATGGGGCACTCTCTTCCCTTCAGCGGACATATGGGACAGAACGCCACAAACCAACGTATAACCACTCATTATTGGTGGCCAGGAGTAAATACTGATATTATCAGATATGTCAAATCCTGTGCCCAGTGCCAACGTGTGCCACCCAAGCAATGAGCACCCCCAGTCTCTTTGGGTGAAATGCCAATAGTGGGAACACCATTCGAACGGGTTGTGATCGGGGCTGTGGGCTAAACCTAGAGTTAATATCATAACGGGCCTATCATCCTTGTAGTATTTTTCTTGAATTTGATGACTATTTGTATATGTTTTCTTTTGATGTAAATTTTATATGTTGTGTCGTAAGTTTAATATGATAAATAAACTTAACCATAAATTAATCAGCGTGTTGGTCAGCTCGTTCTAAATATCTATATAATCATTGTTATAGTTTCCCCACGTCTGTGTGTCTACCTGTCGTCACTGTATGTGCGTGCACGTGAGTGGGTAGAGATCGGTTGGTATACATATATTTAATGTATATGTGGTAGACTGTCTGACTGCTTAAAATCTGTCGTAGAAGATAGGTGAGAGAGAGAGAAAAGATTTTCTCGCATCTCAGAGACAGCCTCTATCACTATTCTATCATCTCACTCGTGGAATCTATTTCCTTTACTAACTCACCCTGGGACTCTCACTCATTTCAAGCTATTCAGAAGGGACCAACCCAAGTCTTAATTCTCCTATCGAAAATATACGACATAGAGTCATAATTCCTTTTTTTTAACTGGACCGTTTATTTGAGAACCAAATAAGACTTACAAAAGCACAGCAAATCTCTACATTTTAATAAGGAACTCCGGGACTAGGAAACTAAAGAAACACACGGAGTTAGAGAGGGAATCTATTGTGAAATTAAAGATACCCCAGACGCGTGTAAGAGACCGACTCGTCTCTTTTATTCATCTGAGCAACAAGTCTGTAGCCAAGATTGGCTTATTGGTGGTACCAGCAGAAAGTACCATCTGTGAAACAAGAAGGGAACCGTGGCCTAAGCTTTAAGACGAAGGATCCACGTGGTAGACTCTCCTTGACGTTTCTGGGAAACGAGCTACCCCCGATAACCTTGATCAGAGACGACCGCGAGCAGAGTGAAAAGAACCAACCCATAAGAAGGAGCAGAACCATCATTGGCAGAAAAGTTCAAATATATGCTGCCATTTGAACTTCTTGTAATATCTCACATTCCCTAAAGACTGTGATGATAACCTTCTTGATCCATAACTATTCAAATTATTTTCCAACTGTTAAAAACTAAAGTGATTTTTAAATTTTGTTATTCGTAAAGTTAACAATTTAACTTCGATTTAATCATTTTAAAGATACTTCATGTTTGTCTCAGTCAAGTTACTACACACACTCTAAACAGAGCTAAACTAGAATAATAGAATTCCACTGAGTAAATCAGGTATGGGGGCTTAAACGAGCTGAAAGTAATAAGATCTTAATTCTTCACAAAAGTGGACGGAAGATTCTAGAATGAACGTGCTTAGCCAAAGCTGCATTGTTTTCGCTTATCTGAATATCTAGTGAAGACTCCTTTTGTGATAGAAGTGTCATTACCCTTCTAACTACATCTCTTACTTACTTACTTAGTCGTTCCCCTTCTACCATGAGGTGTAGAGGTTTGGAAGACAGAGCGCCAGACTATCCTATCGGCTGTCTTCCTCCTGGCCTGGTTCCATTCTAGTCCTCGGTCCTTCAAAGATTGTCTAATGTTGTCCTCCCAGCGGACTCTGGGTCGTCCTGGGGGTCTAGATCTCCGGCTCTTTGTTTCCCATGCTTGTCATGGTAGCCGATCTTCTCCCATTCTGCAGACATGGCCAAACCATCTTAGTTGGGACTGTTCTACTTGGGTCTGCAGGGGGTGGCATTTAAGGCCTTGACGTATCGTCTGGTTGCGTACCATGTCTCTTCTTGTTACTTCAAACACCTTCCTCAGATACCTCATTTCTGAAGTTTGGATCTGGCTTTGTGTGTTGTAGTCATTGCCCTTGACTCGCATTTATATGTCAAGACTGGGACATAGGTGGAGCGGTGTACAGCCATCTTCGTTTTCTTACCACCTCTCTCTTGCTGAGGAATCCGCAATTGATGGCCTGAAAAAAGTCTCTCAGCTGCTGCTTTTCGAGTGGCCAACTCTTCTTTAATGCCTCCCTTTCGGTCTATAATAGCTCCGAGCTATTTTAAGTGGTCGACCTGCTCCAGGACCTGTTCTTCCTGCTTAATCTGATGTCTTCTTTCTTCTCGTGATATCACCATGTATTTTGTTTTAGAGCTGCTTATGATCATACCTCTCCTTCCAGACTTGCAGGTTGGCTTGGAGATGTGCTTCTGATTTAGCAAGCAGGGCAACATCATCAGCAAATGCCAGCTCTGATATACAGACCTGTCTCATCTTCCAGTACCCCACTGAATACTTTCTTGTTCTCTCCTTACATGCCTTGATGACATCGTCCATGAGGAGTATGACAAGATAAGGTGACAGGATATCACCTTGTCTTACACCAGTGGTGGTCCTGAACACTTCTGACTTATGGTTTGCCGTCCTCACATAATTTATGCAAGACTTGTAGAAGCTCTGTATAGCATGAATCAGAGGTGCTGGAATGTTCTTTCTTGCCAAACAGTCCCAACATAATTTGCTCCACGGGACCCTGTCAAACGCCTTTTCCAGATCTATGAAACAAAGATGGATCTCACTCTTATACTCAAGGGCCTTTTCACTCAGCTGTCTGAGTGTGAAGATTAGGTCTTGAGTACTTCGGTTAGCCCGGAATCCGCACTGGGCCTCATCCAATTGAGGCACAGCTAGGCGTCGGAGTCTCTGCTCTAGGATTCTAGAGTAGATTTTACCAGGGACACTGAGAAGAATATGCCTCTATGGTTTCCACATTGTCGATTGTCACCCTTTTTGAAAATTGGTGTTATGATTGCAATCTCCCAATCCTTTGGTATGGTCGTGTTGCACCACACTGCCTGTAAGACTGTTATGAGTAAAGTTCATAACATGTATGTCGATATCAATACAGTTCGACATGTAGTTGATTTGTTTATGACACCGTTGCCCTGGTTTCAGGAAGTGACGTCATTACTTTTGGTGGCCTAAAGTTACAGACGCCAGTTATGCAGTCTGCTAACTAAAGCGTCCCTTGGCTTTCGTGATTCGCTGTGTGTATTTTGAAGGCGTTGGACGTATGTGTTTTATGCTCCTGAGAATTATGTGTTTTCTCTAGATCTTCATTATCTTGTTCCATCACTAGCTTACCCATATACCTCAATGTGGTAAGACTTGTTTCTTGCATGAAAGAAATGAAGATGATTCTGTGAGTTGAATTATTATAATAAAAACTGTATGGAAATGTCTTCGACATCGTTCCAGTATAAGACTGTACAGCGACACTAGAGACTGTCTAGTTGATGCCATACCTTTATGTGCATATTATCAAGAGATATTTGGAGCTTCAAAATGTTTATTAAATCGTTATGTGAATCGTCCAACCTGGTTTTTGGAGTGTCATTAATGTTTTGAAGAATACGGCGTTTGGGCGGGGATTGAATGGACATACCCTTATCTATGCTTGGTTTTGAATCAGTGTATGATTCCATGTGAATTAATCTAATAATATATCTGAAGGACTTCTCTACTTCAATACAATATAAAAGGCCGACTTCGCCCGTATCAAGGACCCTTAAGAGTAATAGGTCGCCTGATGTTCCCATGTACTTAACCATTTCTGGTGTTATACCATCATGTCTTGCTGCTGTGCCCATCTTGATTTTATCCAGTGCTGCCTTCAGTTCTTCCATCTTTATGTCATCTTCACCATCATTGGTTTTCTTTTCTTTGCTAGTGGTTATCATTTCTGATGCTTCACCATGCTCACCATCCAGGAGTTCTGAGAAATATTCTTTCCATCTATCTACATCTCTGCCAAGTGTAATCTTGTGCGAAGATAGACACCTTTCAAGGCTCATACTAGATACTCTTGAGCTTTGGCCACCGTTGGACCACTACTGCAAAGCAGGGGAGGCAATACCGTCACAATGTCTGTTGTTAAATGTTTTGACTGTTTACGATAATTTCATCCTTGGAGTAAAAAAATAAAAAAAGCAGGCTGGTGGTTGTGGTAGCGGGGCGAAAGTCTGCATACCAAAAATCAAGATGATTTGCCTGCGACGGAACACTTACACGTCAAGTGACTATAATACCAATGTCGTCTACAAAAAAGCCCCTACTTAAATTTTTTTCCCTTTGCTTTCATACATGTAATAACTGAATCAACTGTGTTTGTTTAGTTTTAAAATAAGATGTAACAAATTTAATAGTGAATTAGTCTTTAACAGGTTAAAATAAATATGGAAAGATTGGTGAAATTTTATATTGAAATAAAATTTTCTCTTCACTGAAATTTAGGGTGAGGAGATTATTCAGAAAATTATGTCCCGTTGCTGGTGCCGTTTTATACACACTTAACTGATATAAGGGGGTCCTGCAGCTGTGGTTTTCGCCACTTCTTGGTGATGAGGGCTTTTCTCTACACAACTTGTCAAATTTAGGCGGTTGGTGCTGATTCCCTGCGTTTCACTCACAGCAAGCTTCGTTCCACGAACTTTTTAGATAAAATAGAAAAACAAATGCCTCTGCTAAGTACACTTGTGGGCTGCCAATTAACAGGCGCATTCTCGCTGTCCACCCACCAATGTTAATCTCTCAGAAGAATTAAATTCCCGAGTACACAGTGTAGCTCAGAGAAGATGATTAAAAATCACCAATTTTCTTCCGGGTATTAAACTGGGAAAATGTGTCTGGACGGCGCAAATAATGAGTTGCCTGAGTTACAATTAACAAAAGTTCATTTATCTCACAAAATATTATACACTTTAGGCACATGTAATCATCAGTTATCACTGCTCCATACGGAGTCTGGGGTCACCTCTGCTGTCGGTTTTCCGCACGACTAGGCAGAAGAAATCACCAGCGCTTGCCGTAGGGGTTTATGAATATACTATTTTCGTATGTTGAGGTTGCCAGCCTCATTATTAACCACTTAGCAAGACAAATATGTCAAATTTATATTTGTAATATAAATATTATACTTACCCAATTGGGTTTTACACATAGTTTAGAATGGACACGAGCAATTTAGTTTATATGCTCTCGAATCACTTGGTCTGGAAATATTGAATCCCTTTTATGACAGGTGAATCTGCGAAACACTTAGTCTGGGAAAGTTTCTCTTATGACGGGTGATCCAGTTCCTTAGGTATCCAGTCCAAATATTTAAAGTCCTGGTCCCTTCAGAGTTTTGTATTTTATAAAGGCGGGCTTACTTTTTAAGGTTTTAAGTTTCCCAAATACTTCGATCTGTCACTTATAATATAGGAATTCTAAGTCCGATGTCTCACTGGCTTCTGGGAGTTGTTCGCTTGACGATGTCATGCAGTCTCTGAGTTCTATGTCTCTGATTTCGCTACATTATATTTCACAGATTGTGGACTTCTCAGATTCTCAGACTTAACAGATTGTGTTTCCGCCCAATTTTCCAATGAAATTCATTATTTATTCCGGCCCTCAAATCAAACCAATCGAATCTCTTTCGCACTGGGTTAGGGTGTCTAATTTCAAAATATCCTCCACGTGTTTTGAAATATTACATTTAATATTCCAACGCGTGACCTCTTTCAAATCATGCGGTAATATTTCCGCAATCATCTTTATGCAACTTCACACACAAATATGTGAACTATCCTGGCTAATGGCTTCCGCCAAGATTGACTACCCAGACAGACAGGGGCCAGCAAATGCGATAATCTAATTAACACCTGTGGGTGAGAATCACCCAGACTGACTTCTCAGGTATCAAATCTGGCCTTCATTTGTGTCGCTCTGGCGAGACGGTCTTACCCACGTGGTTAGACTGATTCAGTTGATAAGCGTATCACCCGTTGAAGTCAGTAATTTCCCTGGCGGAACGTAACCAACCTAGGATCGGCTTCAGAGCACAATGTAAAAGATAAAGATAGTCTCATGGCAGATACTTCCGTAGGGGAGTGGAGTTTTATAGACTTCACGCTACTAGGTCCAGTATAAGGAGCAACATAATGAATGAAAAGGGCAAACATTATGCCAAATAAAAGCGGTTGAATGGGAGAACGAGAAAAATGAAGAAAAAAGGGATACTGCCGGAGTGGCTAAAGGTGTGAGAGAGCCACAAAAAGAACACGTACAGACGTTTTGTCACAGTAGCCAGTTCCCTTTCTCGCTGTAGAGATAATCCTTTTCTAACAGTACATGAAGTTCTCAAATATATCTTGGCATTAAAAAACAACAATTCATCTGGGCTTGATGGTATCAGCAATAAGATTCTACGTTACGCTGCACCCATCATTTGCGACTCCTTAAACCTATGTGTACAGCCAATGTATTGCACACAACTACTTCCCCACAGCATTTAAATCTGCCAAAGTGTATCCTCTCTATAAATCTAGCTTACATAGCGATCCCAACAGTTACAGACCAATATCCCTTCAATCATCTCTTTCAAAACCACTAGAGAAACACATTTACAACACCACATTTCAACACTTAACAACAAACAAACTGCTCATTGAGAGCCAGTCAGGTTTCGGACCCAAACATTCCTGTCACACAGCTCTCACCGAAATGGCAGACAACTGGCTGTCGAACGTAAATGATGGAAAATTAGGTGGTGCTGATTTTTTTGACTTCAAAAAAGTATTTGACATGATTGACCACACTATCTTGGTTCAAAAGTTGGAAACCCTCAGAATAGGTCATAATCCACTAAACATCATCAAATCATTCCTGGCAGATCGACAACAGTTCGTGCTTCACAACAACTCGACATCAGATTTCACGAAGATAGATACAGGAGTACCGCAGGGTTCTATTCTTGGGCTCCTTCTCTTCGCAATGTTCATCAACGACCTGCCACTACATCTAAAATATTCAACATGTGACCTCTTTGCAGATGATTGTACTATCTACACTAGTGACAATGACTGCGTGGCACTTGAAATGATTCTTCAATGCGATGTATACAATCTAACAAAATGGAGTAATATGAATCGTATGCAAGTAAACACAGCAAAAACGAAATCTATGTTGATTACCACCAGACTCATAAACTGCACCAAAAGATCGCCACAGCTACACGCGGAATCAATACAAATTGAACATGTAACAGAACACAAAGTTCTAGGGATCACGATTGACCAGCGCTTAACGTGGAACTCCCATGTACGGAATTTAACCAAACACTTAGCTCAAAAGACGTATCAGCTATCCAAAATAAAACACTTCTTAGACGCAGACACTAGACTATTGTTCTACACCTCACATATACAGAAACATCTAGATTACTGCTCTACACTATGGGATGATTGCCCTGCTTCCACCTCAAAGAGACTGCACTCCCTGCATAAGAGAGCAGTTCGTCTGATCACCGATAATCGCACGACACAACACACAAGGACACGAAAAGAACCCAAAATATTGTCCCTAAAAAAAGTCTTCTCTACAACAAAGCCAAACTGACTCACGCAATTCTATCTAACAAAATGCCCCGCCGTACCTACGATCATTGTTTCAAACCAGAAGAAGAGAGGGACAACAATTACATCAGTTACGCCTGCCCAAACCTAGGACCGACCTGTTCAAAAAGAGTCTAGGCTATTCTGGAGCCTACTTATGGAACAGCCTTCCACACCACCTAAAAAGCCTACCTACACAATATTCATTTAACAAAGCACTTTTCAAACACTTCCTAAACACTGATTATCTACCCCCATAGAAACATCATTTGCCTGTCAACATCTCATCCATAGGTCAACAATTCTTTTCCTCTTCCACTCGTTTTTAATGCGAATAATTTGTTTTATATCCATTGTCGTACGGAAGGTTAATTGTTTTATTTTTTGCCCCGTCTAAGTAGAGTGGATGCCGACAGATACGCGAGAAGGTATAAAAATAGATTTTCTACAGGTGGTAGAATTGAGGAAAAGTTCTGTCTCTGGAGTGATTTGGTTATCTCCTCCAGCCTACCCGTAAGACTGTACTTTATTGCAAGACAGCTTTTACCTCTCCTATCAAGAATAGATAAGTTTATCTACACAAACACAGCTATGTGACAACAAGAGACACAAACGTGTAAAACTAAGGATAAATTGGTATGGGTCTGACCATCACACAAAGGTAAGTTTCTTTGTAGTTTATTATCATTAAACTCGACAACATCAAAATATCGAAAGAAAAGATCAAAGAGTCATTTACATGCATATGAAATAAAGCAGAAAAAGTGCACCCTCCCCCGAATGGAGAAAAACCCAAAAAATTATTAACCCAAAGGTTGAAGGTTAGCACTATGTTACAGAATGAACAGGATTGGTACTTTATGAGACCCAGTAAAGTAAACACAATTTAGACAAATCAGATATATGGATAGTATTCCCGCAAAAAAAAATGCTCGCACATTCTTTCAAGCAGTGGCCACTCTCAAACTCTTACCTAATTGCCTGGTATGGTAGGTCTGTAATATCCCTTGGTAATAGAATTAATCCATTAATATATTATCTAATTCACTTAATTTTCTGTCACGCCAGTTGTCGCAGATCCAAATTGCCCCAGTCCATCCCCAGAAATTAGTTAATGAGGTGAACGCCTAATATGGTGCTTCTCCTAGAAGTGTTATTACAAATAGTTAAAACTGTGAGAGTTCTTGAGGTTCACTCTTTAACGGGGAAAAATACTTCCAATATTGGGAAACATCTGGTTGCTAAAAATATATGTTCATATGATGATGATGGTTCTTCTATCGGCCAATTCTGTGCTAAAAGCTCCGATTCTGCACAGTGTAGGTGTTCAGAGAGGTATACTCCTCTTGAATTACGACTGTCAGGAGTCGGGATAAAAATAATGTTCACTACTGTGGCTAGTAAAATTATAAATCTGGGTTTGGTAAGTCCAGTGTTCAAAATTTATTGTCCTCCAATACTCTTTGGCGAGTGTCCGTTTACAAGTGAAATTGCGTGATTTAACATTTTAATAGAATATCTGGTATGAAATCGCTACGCGTTACTTTATTTCACTCGTTTTACTAGCGAGAAAAATCTAAGTGAAGAATAAATGTTAAAAGTTTTAATGTTGTTAATTTCGCGTCCCGGTGTGGAACGGAGAATTCGGAAACAAGGCGTATCAAGATAAAAGCCTTCGCGCCGGTCGATCAAAGTTTCTCTCTGGAGTTTTCGACCAGCATCACAGCTCCCGTTCGGCTAACGGGTTACATTTTAGAATGCCCGCTTCTCAAGATCTAAGAGCTAAAAACCTACCCTCTGTTCTATACTTACTGTTCTTAAGTCTACTATCATTGTTAAGGTCTTTGTCTTGTGTGGACTGACCTATACTGTATAACAGGGGAACAACAGAAGTGATTGCGTCATTAATAGGCTGGGCTGCCCATTGTAAACTTTCGGTGTTGTGTCTTGCGGTTCGTGCTAATGACCAGTCATCGAAGCATCATTTTTGGTGATGTCTGTATGGCCGGGAGGATAGTGTGATTCGCTTGCATAGCTAGGTGGTGTTGTCGCACGGAAGGTCCGGGGCTCAATTCCTGGGTAAGCCACTCACGTCTGTTGTTTTTCTGTTGTCTAGTGTTCTACTTCTTTATTTCTTAGTTAGTTGCTTATCCTTTACAGGACGTGGCAATCAACCCCAGCTTTTATTGGCTGTTTGTGATTTTTCTAGGCAATTTTTTCATTCAGTAGTTTGCCATTGCTTTCTGAACGGTACGGCGCTTATACCATTGTTAAAAATCCACACAAAGCGATTTGCTTCCAAACCGCCTGCAGCAGGTTTCGAACCTGGTATATCTGGATTATGAAACTGCGTTCATATCCATTAGGCCACAGACGCCGACCTTTATTTCTTACGAGTGCCTAAAACCTTCCTTTATTTTTGTCTAATATTTATTTACTGTTTACAGGCCTCAGGTTTCCCTTCCTTATGTGTTATAAATGTTTATACAATACCAAAAACCTACCCTCTGTTCAATACTTACTGTTCTTAAGTCTACTATCATTTACTAGACACAGTGTTAAGGTCTTTGTCTTGTGTGGACTGACCTTGTTAAGTCATGTTTTATTAATGGGAGTTAAGTGTTAAAGACTCATATGTACGGGTCGGATTTTTGTTACACACGCTAGTAAGCACGCTTTTAGTGATGAGATGATTTTTTTTTTTAGTTGGGGGCTTTGTGCTCTGTAATTTTTGAACATAGCTCAATCTGAGTCTGTGTCAGTCTTTTTAAAAAAAATAAGATAAAGAAAGTTTTCGAATATTCTTAGTGTTAGTTTTGGGAAGAGACGGTTGAGCTAAACTGTAGTCTCACGCGGTTGGTCCGCGCAATTGTGTAATTTTTACTGAGTTTTACTGAGAGAGGAAAATCTCGAGACAGTGTGTTGCTGGCAGGGCTTCGGGATGGCGGTCCCATCTCGCTAGTGTGTTCCAGGGTGTCTCTTTTGTAAAGTGGAGAATTATGTGATACTGAAGATATCTTTTCGAGGCCATGGAGTATGCCGCCCGCGAGTATTATTATTGAGGAAGATATTCAGACAAACCTTTGTTCCTAATGGATGTTTACCATGGTCTATTATGAAATAAGAGATACTGTGAACTGCTTTGTTACGCAGCCTATTTTTTTCCCCATTGGATTTACTTACTAGATATTTAAGATGTTTGAAGTTTGTTCCTGAGGGATATTTATTGTAACAGTGTACTGTGCTGAGGCCTGTGGTTTATGCAACCGATGTAAAAGATAGTGTGTACCTGATGGTGTATGATTATGCTGTGAACCGTTGATGCTCCATGATTTGTTATGAAATGTCGTCCCATGATGTCTACGTGAGTCTGTCGTAATAAACTGTATTACGTTACCACTCGTTCCGACATTCCCTGACTCCTATGTTTTGCTGTGGTGTGAGGGTCAAGTTTTTCCAGGTATGCCAGAACCCTTTAACATTCGCGTATGTTGACATCTACATATTCACACACCTGTCGGCCATTCGTAAGCCCGACCTATGCTGATTGCCATTCATCAGCGATTACATTAACAGTTTCCTCCTACCCCACTTACGTATCCGCAACACCTATACTGTATAATAGGTGAACAACAGAAGTGATTGTGTCATTAATAGGCTGGGCTGCCCATTGTAAACTTCCGGTGTTGTGTCTTGCGGTTCGCACTAATGAACAGTTATCGAAGCATCATTTTTTGGTGATGCCTAGATGGTCGGGAGGATAGTGATTCGCGTGCATAGCTAGGCGGTGTTGTCGCACGGAAGGTCCGGGGTTCAAGTCCTGGGTAATTCACTCACGTCTGTTGTTTTTCTGTTGTCTAGTGTTCTACTTCTTTATTTCTTACGAGTGCCTGAAAACATACCTTTATGTTTGTCTAATATTTATTTACTGTTTACAGGCCTCGGGTTTCCCTTCCTTATGAGAAGTATTATGATTGGCAGATGACGCTCGCGTGAGAGGACGAAGTAAACACAGCCTGATTTGCTTTCCTGTTATGACTGACAGATCACGAAGTTTGTAAACATTTCGTTAGCTCGTGTTAAAAGAAAAGAAGGCGGGACAAAATGGTAAGTTGCAGAAATAGACAGTTGGTATAGATGCATGTTTAGCTAGTAAATTAGATGGCAGCTATTAGGTTGCAATAAGCTGTCGGATTCCTGTAGACTCTTTTTCCATTACACGTCACATCCATGTAATATTATTATATAATGTAATGTATGTGAGAATGTATCCGCATACCACTGTACTTTAGACATGTGAATCGTGAGATTGTACCCGCATACCACTGTACTTTAGAGATGTGAATGCTTTCGTTTGCTTAAATGGGATGATGTAGATGAGAATAATCAGATATACATTTTTATTTTTTTTTTTTTTTAAACTGCTGAAAGACCTTTCCTACTACAGAAGTGCGTAAGAAAGTGTTATTATTATTATTATTATTTCATTTTCCACCAAGAATGTATGGATATAAATGAGAATGTGTTTATGTAATTTTTGTATTGATGATTGATCGACGTTTCTGGGAAGAATAAAATCTTGATAATTATCTTTATTGATACGTGGTTGAAGTTTTTCTGTTCAGAGATATACGCACTTAAAGTCATATCTATTTTTTTCCAAAGACTGCGTATGGAAGCTGCTGATCAGACTCAGATTTATAGACGTTTTAAACACATAAAGAAGGGAAACCCGAGGCCTGTAAACAGTAAATAAACATTACACACACATATAGGTATGTTTTCAGGCACTCGTGAATAATAAAGAAGTAGAAAATTAGACAACAGAAAAACAACAGACGTGAGCAGCTCAGATTTAAAGCAATAATAGATCTTCATAAACATTACATCAATCCTCACAATATTTAGTACTTCCTCGTTACGAATCCTATTAGTGCGGCTTTCAATTCTGAAAGGTTCCTTAATTCGGTGCTTTCAGGATTCTGACATTTCCTCAGCGGATTTTATTATTCATACAATGATTTTATCTTATCTCACAGCCAGTTTTCACAGACTGAACAGTGCGGTAGATTCAGAGCGTAAACATTGAAGAAGGGGGAGAAAAAATGACAAGACGGATTTGTATTAAAATATTTGTGTCTGAGTTTCTTTTCTGTTTAAACCTGAATAGTTTTTAGTAATCTGAATCATGGTGATCAGTCATTGCGCTTGAGCACTATTAATAAAGATGCGTTTGTCCTCTCACAATTCAAAGTACTCATGGCGGAAAATTGAGCGAAATGAAAGTACTTTAATTTAGGGAAATAATATAGAAGAAGAAATATAACAGATTACGGGTTGTGGATCGTACCATGCTGTCATATTGGAAAAGGAGGAGGTGGAGAGAAAGTGCGCGAGTGAGAGAGAGAGAAAATTTAGCACATAAGGACCTTTTACAAATAACAAAATTTAATAATCACTTAAGTTTTAACAGTTTGAAAATAATTGAATAGTTTAGAAGAAAAGTTTCATCATTGATGGATAATAGAGACGATGAAAAAAAGTTAACTTTGGCAGTATACATATGGAACTTAGCTGCCAATTACGGTTCTGCTGATGGGTTGGTTGTTTTAACACTGCTCACGCTCGTCGCTGGTCAAGGTTGTCGGGTGTAGCTCGTTTCCCAGAAATGTTAAGGAGAGTATACAAAGTTGATACCTCGTCTTAAAGCGTAGGCCACTTGTCCCTTCTTGTTCCAGAGATAGTACTTTCTGCTGGTACCACCAATAACTATGATAAAGAATAGAAACGAAACGCTCTTCTGAGTATTGTGTTTCTCGACACATACTTATGTGTCCCTGATAGTTCTTTTCTTCTGAGTTTCCATAGATGGTTTTCTATCGTGCTGATAATAAAACGCGAATCCACACAACTGTCAAATAAGTTCAACACACAACGATGTAAACTTCAGGCATGTTAATCAAAGCCTGCCGTGAAGTGAAGTAAACTGTGAAGGCTGGTAGAACAGTTAACATTGTTTATTGACGACATAAGTTCAACGCTACGATACACTGTTCTTGACTAGGACAATCACATAAAATGCATGACAAGAATACTCTGGTGAATGATGATGGTCGGGTACTGTGGTGGGATCCTTTCAACCATGTTCCTTACATTCAATTAATACGAATCCAGTAATGTTCAAACTAGATAAAATGTCCGTTGACCTTGCTTGAGGTCATCCAACTAAGCATGTACTCCCATACCACGAACTCCCGCATTCGTCCAATAAGAGACTGTTTCTATCCAAGACATAGTTCCATATAACGTATACTCAATATATATTCACTGGTACATATATGAAGAGGTATCTGAGTTAGTATCTTTAGGTTTTAACTAACCTCTCAAAAATCATGCCACGACTTTGGCATTACAATAAAGACGTTTACACATATGAATACTGCAATCAAATTAACTTCTTTCCGCTCGTAGGAATCCTTCTTCTACGATACGAATCCTAAAGGCTAACGACTCTGTAGGTCCATTCTAGGAATAACATATTCCCGCTAGACTAGTATAAGAGCGGCCTTACAATACAGCATACAATAAGAAGTGGGGCGATAACTTACGTGACATTGCTGCTATTGGTTTCGACCTGAAGACCAATACAGATCACTAGAATAAATGGCTTCCATAAACGTGCCATGAATACAATAATAATATATATCAATCATGGACATAAACAAGGTCCATGTTGCCCCTACAAATCATGACGTCAGAAACTAACCAACTAGGTTACCCGTGCGTCCCAAAGCAACTCACACTGCATTGTGCACGTCAGTGCGTGAATCAATCGAACGCACAAATATATAACTATATTAAGACTGGTGCGTACATTTGGCAGGACCGAAGACTACCCCCTTAGGTAATAAATGTACGTAACAGCTCCCTTATTACCTCCCCTTAAAAAAAATAATTCTATTAATTTTTTTTGAACTAAGTACCCGAGAGAGGTGAGTCAGAACTACAACAAGATATGAAATGCATAAAGTTATATCATATTAATAAAAGAATATTAAATTGAAATCAATATAACTAAATGACAGTATGCATTAAAGCACACATCCACACTCGACCTACTTTGGAACGATGTGGTAAGAATATACGAAGTAAAACAAGTTGAAAAGAAAATGAAAATGAAAAACCAAAAAAGGATGATAATAAAATTCAACTAAGTTTTCAAAAAAAATTTGAAACATATGATTTCAAAATGAAAATGAACAGCAACACTGATGATAATCAATGATAAGAGAATCAATAAAAGAGAAAATTTTAAAATACAACATGCAAAATGAAACAAAGCATAATTAAACACTTTAAGAAGCAACACACTTACTGTTTTCTAACACTAGTAAGTTTGACTAGTTATCTAAAAGTGAGATATCATGTAGTGGGATACGTGAATACACGTATTGCGAGACACTAATAAAGTTAGTAGATGTGTGATTTATAATCAATCAAATCGATTAAATTGAATTATTCTAATTAATAGTACTTAATTACACACAAATAAATAACTACTAATTTATTTTAAGTAATTCTAATTTCAATCATTGTGAATATTCGTTTAGAACTATTTAGAATCGACAAGAATATGTTCTCAATGTTCCATGCCCGAAATACATTTACGAACACGATATGTAGTGTAATATGTTTCATAATAATAATGAATGTCTATTTGTCGCTTTTAACAATGTTTCCATACTAATAAAAAAGTTACTGTAGTACCAATGTTCACGTACTAATAAAATGTTACTACATAAGAAGTCATGTTATAATCCAGAAGTAAGTATATCCTGGAAGTTATACTTGTACGAATACTGCAGATCTATACATAGTCTTTACAGATGTACCATCAATGACAATGTACATAGTTATTCATGTTTCGGTGAGGATGTTTCAACATCTGGAAGTGGTTTAGTTTCGACAAGTTCGCTTGGGCATCTAGACAAACAGTCTGCGAACACATTCTGCACTCCAGGAATAGCTCGTATCTCAAAATGGAACGGTTGAAGCGCTATAGCGTAACGCGCTGACTTTGATGACTTAACGTTCCCTGTATTCAGTGCGGTAAGAGCTTTCTGGTCAGACTCCACCACAAAGTGTGATCCGAGGAGATAACGATCCAGTTTAGTGATTGCCCAAACAAGAGCAAGGAGCTCTTTATCCAGAACGGAATATTTCGTCTCGCTCGGCGTGAGCTTTCTGGATACGTACATAACCGGAAATAAGGTGCCTCCGTATTCCTGCATCAAAACTGCCGCAATAGCGTAGGAAGAAGCATCACTGCGAAGAACAAAGGTGAGATCTTTGTTAGGCAACCTTAAAAAAGGCTTATTTGAAAAAAATTGTTTTATATAGTCTAACGCCGTTTGGTGATCCTGCGACCACTTTATTACATTAGATGTGCCTTTCTTCAGTAGAGACGAAAAAGGTGCAGTTATAGTAGACAAATGAGGGATGAATTTTGAATAGAACTGTATTAGTCCTAAAAGCGACCTAACTTGTTTTTTTGTCTTAGGTGCCGAGATGTTTAAAATTTTAGAGACGTTACTGTCTTCTGTATACATGAAACCATGACCTATGCGGTAACCCAGAAATGAGATGTCATGAAAACCGACAAAAGCCTTTGAAGGTTTCGCTGTTAAGTTATAATCCCGTAAGGTAGAAAGTAAAGATTTTAATCCATGAATATGTTCATCCCAAGAGTCACTGAAAAGACAGATGTCATCTATATAAGTAATGACATCGGGACGATGAGACAATATGCGGCGCATCATGCGTACAAAGGTAGCTGGCGCATTCATTAGTCCGAATGGCATAAAATTCCATTGAAAAAAACCCCGTGGCGTCGAGAAAGCGGTGAATGGCTTTGCTTTAGGAGTGAGTGGCACTTGCCAATAGCCCTTTGAAAGGTCAAATTTCGAAAAGAATGTGGCATGAGATAATTTCTCCAATAAGTCGTCTAAAAGAGGTAACGGTTCCGCATCGAATTTTGTAACTTTGTTTAATTTCCTGTAATCTACGCAAAGACGTATATTGTTGTCCTTCTTCCTAATGATTACCATAGAAGAAGAATATGGTGATGAAGATGGTTCAATTATATTTAATTGAAGCATCTCATCCAATTCCTTATCAACCTTATCACGAAAGTGTAAAGGAATAGGATATGGGCGAACTCGAATAGGCGTATCGTCAGTCAGAATAATGTCATGTTGGATGACTGACGTATGACCTGGGATGTCAGTGAGAACATCCTCATACGAGTGTAGAATATTAGAGACTTGCTGACGTTGATCAGCCGAAAGAGTAGATGAGATTGTAACATCATTCCATTTCTCAGTGGAATGGAGTGGTACAACTGGTATTGGTAGTTGTACATCATCGAAAGAAGATTCTTCTTCTTGGATGACTGACAAACTAGAATAGTGTTGAATAGGAGGTGTAGGATCGTCAGTTGCCTGGAACACTGACTGTAGATAATCAGGACGTGAGTAATACTCCTTCAACATGTTAATGTGGAAGGTTTTATGTTTACCATTAACATCAACGATGTAGTCGACATCGGATATTCTTGAGATGATCCTGAAAGGACCTCTCCAGGTAATTAAAAGACGATTGTTATGCGCAGGGAGTAATACAAAAGCTTCGTCACCAGGAATAAGCTGGCGAAGACGTCTATACTTGTTTGCAAATAGACGAGCTTTTTCTTTGGCTTGTTCGGATGATGCAGTAGCTAGTCTACAAGCATCTATGATTCTCTTTCTCAGAGAGATCACATACTCATAAGAGGATTGAGTTTCCTCTTCAATATTCTCGTCAACCAATAAGTCGTGGATTAACGACATAGGACCGCGTGGTTGCATGCCAAAAACTAGCTGGAATGGAGAAAACCCCGTGGCTTGATTTTGTACTTCGCGATACGCGAACAGAGCAGCGGGTATGACCCGATCCCAGTCTTGGGGATGGTCTTGGGTCATCTTACCCAACAACTGCTTGAGTGTCCTATTGAGACGCTCAATTAACCCATTTGACATCGGATGATAAATAGAACTAAGAGATCTGTCTATACCTAATGTCTTCATAACTTGAGACATGGATTCAGAAATGAACTGAACCCCATGATCCGACAAGATTTTCCGTGGAAAACCAATGCGTGAGAAGATTAACATCAATGCCTCTGCTACACTGGCAGATGAAGTGTTCTTGAGAGGGATGGCCTCAGGCCAACGAGTGCACATATCAATGCACGTAAGGATATGCGTATGCCCTCTAGCAGATGGAAGCATCGGACCAATAATGTCTATGGCCATTTTATCAAATGGTCTAATCGGGATGTCCGCAGCTTGAATAGGAGCCGCATGAAATGGACCCCGTACCTTAACTTCCTGACATATCAAACAGGACCGACAATAGAGAGTGATGTCCCTATGGACGCCTGGCCAGTAGAATGCCGAAAGCACTCTGGATTTGGTACGCGAAAAACCCATATGGCCCGCACATTGCGAGTCATGCGCATGTCGTAATATACGAGATCTCATAGAGGATGGGACTAAGATCTGATAACATAATGATGAATCCTTTTCCCGTATTACTCTAACCAAAATCCCATTTTTAAGTATAAAGTCATGTCTAGATTTTGCAAGTTTGTTGCTGGTATTCTTTTTGTTCACGTACTGAAAATTTTTTTTTAATGAATCATCATTCTTTTGCAATGTTGCAAACAACTCCCGTGAAATAGGAGCATCATCATCACAAGTGGTATGAACTGTAGGTTCAATAGGTGTATCATGCGACATATTAGTAGCTTGCGCTCTAGTCACTACTGCATTTGCAGTTTGAATATGTCGCTCTTCCCATTCAGCTATTTGCTGTGGTGTACACTCTTTAATACCATGTATGCGACCAAGTATTAAATCACAAATTGGATTCGGAAGGAGACATGCCTGGATCTTTCCTGAAAAAAAATGGTGTATTAAGATCAATAATAGCAGTGGGAAATGTTTCAACGGTGCCACCAAAAGTCACACACTTGACAACCCTGCCCGTGGCACAACTTGGGTTGATCAGCGAAGTCCGGACGCCCACAGTGCTACAACCTGAGTCAAATAGGAGAGAGCATGAAATGTTGTTGACAAATCCCTTGTTAAACTTAAGAGAGCCCTGTCCCTGGTGTACTGACGCAGCAGTGGCCGTACAGACTGCAGGTAGACTAGGCAAGGTATGTCCGCAACGCAGCGTCGTGATCGCCTTAGGCTGGAAAAGAGTCGAGCATTCTGGACAGTCTTTCACCTGGGTACAATCAAGAGAACAAGACATAGCATTGTGAGTTTCAGCTACTTTACCCTGTTCAATGTTAGCCTGTGTATCAATTAAAGAGACATTAGAATGTCTACCCGTATTACTCGACGATCTATCTCTGCGACGCGATCGATTTTGATTATTTGCATTAAAATTGCCATAATTGTCGTTTCTGCTTGAGTTAAAATTTGGATGAGTCCGATAATTTGTATAATTAAAGTTATGATGTTCTTTAAAATTTTTATTCCAAGAACCTTGTCTGTTTTGCGGACCCTGAGATCTTGATCTCCAGTTTTGTTTATTATAATGTCCTTGATTATTTTGAAAATTATTGTTACCAAAATCTCGCGATCTGTGAGCTTGGTTCCAAGAAACATTAAATGGAGCAGATTGTTGAAATTGCTTCCCTTTGTAAAAGTTATCATTGTTAAAATTGTAATTATTTCCCTTATTGGCATACCTGTCAGCACTAAAGGAACGATTTCGTGAAAAATTGTTTTGTTGTGCTGCAAAAGCAACAGGCAATTCATTCTTAATCTGTGCATTACTTAGATCCATGGTTGGGTGAGCAGTGCAAAAATTTTTTGCATGTTCTTCTAAGTCTGTCATTGATAAAGGTTTCCGTTCGTGTAAAAATGCGAGAAATGTAGGATTTACAGACGATAGTACCTTATCGCGCATCAGTAAATCGAAGAGACCTTCATACGACTTTTCAATTTTGGATAATTCGATCCATCTTTCTAGGGTTAGTCGTATTTGTGACAGAAAATCACTGAAATTTCTGCTTGATTGCGGTAGCAATGTACGAAATCTTAATCGGTATTCATCTTCTGTCATTTGAAATTTCTTCAGAAGTGCGGCTCTAAGAGCATTATAATCATTCTTCTCATTAATACTGGTAGTATGATAAACTGCTAATGCATCCCCTGTAAGTAATCTGGATAAATATGTACAGTATAGCGCTTTATCCACGTTATAAGACACACAAGTGGCCTCAAACCTATCTAGGAAGAATATTACGTCATCAGACGGGGGATTAAATTTTGGTAATTTAAGGTGAATTTCCTTAAAATGATCATGTCTGGATGAAGTTTGGATTTCAAAAGTTCTCTGAGAATTAGCTTCCTGAGTTAACCTAAGTCTCTCATATTCTGACTCTGCTAATTTTAGTTCATGCTGTCGTTTTCTATCATTCTCTTCCATCTCAAGCTGAAGTCGTTTTGTGTTTTGTTCAGCTATTAATCTTCTTTCTTCCATTTCTTTTTGTTTATTTTCCATTTCCTTCTGAAATCGTTTCTCTTCTTTTTTTTTTTTTTTTTTTTTTTCGTACGCCCGCTAATACTCGAGGCGAAATCTCAGGTTATTGTTAATGTCTAACCTGACATTGATTTTACGTGAGTATCCCTTTTCTTTGTACAGAGACAGGTGTCCCTCGCCATTCAGGCAAATACTCGCCGATTTCGGAGGTACCCATTAGAGCTGGGTCGGCTCAGGAGCCGCCAATCCCTGGTCGACGACACTCCTTCAAATGTGCTCGCCAGGTCTCGAGTTAATCCAGTCCAATTCCCGGTCGACGAAAAATCCTCAAAGGACGTCGCCCGGGTTTGATCCTGAATCACCCGGTCGCCAGAGCGGTGTTGTAACCACTACGCTAGCGCGGCTCCGTTTCTCTTCTAATTCAGCGGCTAATCTCATTTTTTTTCTCCTCTTCCTCAGCTATAAATTTCCTCTTCTTTTCATCCTCCTCAGCAGTTAATCTCATTTTTTTTCTCCTCTTCCTCAGCTATAAATTTCCTCTTCTTTTCATCCTCCTCAGCAGTTAATCTCATTTTTTTCTATTTTCCTTAAAGTTTCTAACTTTCTCTGTTGAAGTTAGTCTTAAAGTTTCGGCTTCTATTTCTTGAGCTTTCCTATATTCTGCAAGTGCAAATGCTTTTGCTTCATCAGGAGCCATCTGAAGAGCTTTTGCTTGCTTAATGAAATAATCTAGTGAATACATTATGCTTTATAAGTAGTCACAATACTCTTGATTTATAAAATGATAATTAATCAATATAAATTAATTAACCTTGTTACTATAACAAGTGTTCTTCGTTCCTGTCCTAGAACGGTATCTTTTGTTATCATATAGTTATGAAATATATCAATAATCAATATAGTAATTTATGTAATGAAATGTCATGTAAGCAATAACGTGAAAGACAATAGCACAATACTGACACGACACGATAATCAAGACAAATGACTACAGTCATAGAAATCAAATAAAATAAAAATGTGGAACTAAAATAGAATGTCGTAAAAAATTACGATGACATCTACGATCCAATAATGCACAAGACAATTGACAACACAGTGTAAAAACATATGCTTTGTAAAAAACTGAATGATAGTCAGGTTAGACGGACAATAATCACATACAAAATACATCATGAAACTAAGGTACAAGTAAAAATAGCTACGAAAACAACAATTAAAACTTGACGGAACAGCTAAACAACTACTATCATAAGGAACAATTAGCGATCGGAACTTCGGCAAGGTTTCTAGCCTTGTACCGGAATTATCGCTCAATTGAAACTTACAAAATGAGCCCTACAGAACGTCTGACGAAGAGCCCGAATCGGCTTCGAGATGGATCTCGTTCGTCAGATCAACCTCCCTACCTCCCACGAAGAATACAACACATATAACATGTAACATGAAAAATATAAATGTGGACATAACTACATGAGGCACAGCTAAACGTAATAAAGTGTACAACGAAAACACGTTATACTCATCTCGCGTGCAGGTAAAAAATCAATGTGCCTCGTCTCCGTGGATGTACGCTTGAGACAACGAAATACTCTGTTTCGAATACTTGAGTTCTGCCAGATGAGGACTAACAGCTGAGGTCCCACGTAGTCATACACTGATGTAGAACTTGAGATTGAGGTTCAATGTACCTTGACCTTGAGGTAGCCGTTATAAAGGATATGAGTTGTTAGAGAATCCACGTACTTTCAACTAGTGTGGAACTTGTGAGGTAATTCCAGTTTTGAATCTTGAGCAATTCAAGCCACACTGGCCACCATTTACTGATAGTTCTTTTCTTCTGAGTTTCCATAGATGGTTTTCTATCGTGCTGATAATAAAACGCGAATCCACACAACTGTCAAATAAGTTCAACACACAACGATGTAAACTTCAGGCATGTTAATCAAAGCCTGCCGTGAAGTGAAGTAAACTGTGAAGGCTGGTAGAACAGTTAACATTGTTTATTGACGACATAAGTTCAACGCTACGATACACTGTTCTTGACTAGGACAATCACATAAAATGCATGGCAAGAATACTCTGGTGAATGATGATGGTCGGATACTGTGGTGGGATCCTTTCAACCATGTTCCTTACATTCAATTAATACGAATCCAGTAATGTTCAAACTAGATAAAATGTCCGTTGACCTTGCTTGAGGTCATCCAACTAAGCATGTACTCCCATACCACGAACTCCCGCATTCGTCCAATAAGAGACTGTTTCTATCCAAGACATAGTTCCATATAACGTATACTCAATATATATTCACTGGTACATATATGAAGAGGTATCTGAGTTAGTATCTTTAGGTTTTAACTAACCTCTCAAAAATCATGCCACGACTTTGGCATTACAATAAAGACGTTTACACATATGAATACTGCAAATTATACTGCAATCTCAAAAATCATGCCACGACTTTTTTACGCGTTTCGTATGAATCCTGCTTCAAACGATACGTAGGAATCCTTCTACGATACGAATCCTAAAGGCTAACGACTCTGTAGGTCCATTCTAGGAATAACATATTCCCGCTAGACTAGTATAAGAGCGGCCTTACAATACAGCATACAATAAGAAGTGGGGCGATAACTTACGTGACATTGCTGCTATTGGTTTCGACCTGAAGACCAATACAGATCACTAGAATAAATGGCTTCCATAAACGTGCCATGAATACAATAATAATATATATCAATCATGGACATAAACAAGGTCCATGTTGCCCCTACAAATCATGACGTCAGAAACTACCCAACTAGGTTACCCGTGCGTCCCAAAGCAACTCACACTGCATTGTGCACGTCAGTGCGTGAATCAATCGAACGCACAAATATATGACTATATTAAGACTGGTGCGTACATTTGGCAGGACCGAAGACTACCCCCTTAGGTAATAAATGTACGTAGCAGTCCCCTTTCTTCTATTCTACCATCCCATTTATCTCAGAATTTACCCTCGATGAGAATTAAATTTAATCCCTCGGGATAAAACTTTCTTTACATTTAAACTGGATAGCTGTAGAGTGCTGTATACCACTGTAAAGTACTGTAAAGTGTGTGGTGTATGGTGTGTTCTCTTTCTTCGGTAAAGCTCCACTATTAATCACTGTAGCATGTTGTTTACCAGCTGTAAATGGGTAACTCACCCTAGTCCTGAGTTAGGGAAGGCAAAGGCAACTGTAAGCAGTAGTTTCCCTCTAAGGCTCCAGGGGAAGTAGGCCCTAAACTTGGTCAAGTCAACCGACGCAGGATGGTGTATATATGGAGTAGAAGTGTAGAGTGTGATTAACGCGAATGGTGGACTGTTCGTGTTCTGACCAATCTAAGCACTCATTCACTTGTCTACAAGGCACCAATGCAGACTGCTGGAATCTTTGTTTACACAGTTTATTTAGACGCACACACTGGGACATAACGAGTAAATCATGGGTATATGTTGACACATCAATTTGCAGGCATACATAGTAGATCCCAAGTCATGACACATTCATAAATAATGGGTAGTACATCAATAGCTTCCAATGTCATGATACATTATGGCCGCATCCCCTATCTGACTAAACGCGTCAGTGAAGGCGGATCGGTAAGTAACTAAAGTTGCTTTATGTTCATAGTTTATAGGGGTTTCTATCAAAATTGAGATCTCCTTGCCACTGTCCGAATAGTAAGATACATGCCCCGTTCTTTGGACAGTGACTCACAATATGATGACAGGAATGTAACATGGCCGCCTTCCTGCGTTGTCGCTCACTCACTCACAGGAGGGTATATATAAGCCAAAGTTAATTTGAAATGCATATGAATGATTTCCTAAAGTTTCTCCATACAGTTCTACAATAATCCAGTTACTTCACGTAGACATAACTGCTGTATGGAAGCCCGTCATCTTCGTCGATACAAACATGACCCTAGCGTTGCGAAGCATAACATTCCAGCTAGGTCTAACCGACATGAGATCATCAAAAATAGGGTCTGGAGTTACCTGGAGTCCGAATCATACATGATACCGTACATTAGGAGAGTCTCTAACACAAACTCTAGTAGAGGCACAATCTCCTACAGAAGAAAAACTACTTCATAAATCATTTTTACTTAAGAATGTACCAGCCCTTAAAAATGCGTACCCGCCATTGTAAACGGTACATCGGAACTCATCACGACTTGTCAAGACAACTCATACTTCCGCTAGAGCGGCATAACAAGAATATAGTCCTGCCTACCCATCCAAAATATACAATATAGGACTGATTCTACTTGTACTAATAATATGTAATACATATGAATTCAGGCCATAAACATAATAAGCAAATTAATCTATTTTCTGGCCCTAACAAATAAGTTCGGACATGAGTGCAATATCCATGCGCCGAATCAATATCAAGAACGATTACTCCTATGATCAAAAGTGTAAATCAATCATGAATTATCTAGCTTTACCATAGACAGCATTTTCATACACAAATGAATGAATGTCTATATTTTTTCCATATTAAATAGCCATATCGATTTTTGTAATATGTGCGTCAAAATATGCGCGCAACAGATTACCACACCCCTCGGGGAAAAAAAATGGTACTTTTTTTTTTTTGAAATACATCTAGGAGCAACATACAATAGGCTCACAACGCACCAATAACAATGCGCAGATGATAAGCATAAGTTTTATGACCTTAGAGAAAATACTTCTCTAAGTATAAATATTTCCAGAGAGGTGTCACCAACGCATACTACAATATTAGCAATGACACAATTTGTACATTAGTTTATACATAAATTTCATCTAAGATATCTTAACATCATGATCATCAAAGACGAAAAAAAAAAACATTGAAAGATCAGCGGTGAATAAACACCAATGAACCGCTAAGTAGTGTTACAATCAATATATGATATATTCCATATGTATACACATTTCAACATAGGAACAACTGTATCAAAGTTGTATAACAGTTATGAATCATGTGGGCATCTAGACAAAATATCTGCCATCACATTTTCTGACCCACGGATAGCTCGCACCGAAAAATGAAATGGCTGCAGAGCAATCGCGTATCGCGTTGATCTCGCGCTCTTCAGATTTTTACTCTGAATAGCCATAAGAGCTTTCTGGTCAGTTTCCACGATGAAATGCGCGCCAAGAAGAAATCTTTGCAGTTTAAGGATTGACCAAACCATAGCCAATAATTCACGGTCTAGGACCGAGTAATTCTTCTCTGCGGCATTTAATTTCCGAGAAATATACATCACAGGATGCAGAGTTCCAGAGTACTCTTGCATTAGTGCTGCTCCAATCCCGGTGGATGAAGCGTCACTACGAAGAATAAATGTCTTATCCTTAGAAGGCAATACTAGGATAGGTGGAGTAGAAAACATAGTTTTAACCTTATCCAAAGAGGATTGACATTCTTGAGTCCAATGGACTACATTAGGAGACCCTTTCTTTAGCAAGGAAGAAAGAGGTGACATAATGGAGGACAGATTCGGAATGAATCGTCCATAAAATTGTATTAGACCTAAGAGACTTCGCACTTGCTTTTTAGTCTTAGGAATAGAAATGTTAAGTATCTTACTTGTATTATGGTCTTCTGTTTTTAGGAACCCATGACCAACACGGTGTCCTAAGAAAGATATTTCGCTAAAACCAATACATGCTTTCGATGGTTTTGCTGTCAGGTTATGCTCGCGTAAGATAGACAATAGTTCATTTATCCCATTATAGTGATCGTTCCAAGTATCACTGAAAAGACAGATGTCATCAAGATACGCAATGACATCTGAGCGATGAGATAGGATTCGACGCATCATGCGTACGAATGTTGCAGGGGCGTTCATAAGACCGAAAGGCATGAAATTCCATTGGAATAGACCCCTAGGCGTCGAAAAAGCAGTAAACGGTTTGGCGTGTTCGGATAATGGAACTTGCCAATATCCCTTAGACAAATCGAGTTTAGTAAAGAAATGAGAATTCGATAGTCTCGTAAGTAGCTCTTCTAGTAAAGGCATAGGTTCAGCATCAAATTTCGTCACTTGGTTCAATTTGCGATAATCCACGCAAAGACGTATGTTATTGTCTTTTTTTCGTACAATAACCATCGGCGAAGAATATGCTGATGTGGATGGTTCAATAATTTTTAACTCTATCATCTCATCCAACTCTTTCTCTACCTGTGCTTGAAAATGTATCGGGATAGGATACGGTCTGACTCTTATAGGACTATGGTCAGTAAGAATAATGTCATGTTGAATGACATCAGTTTGACCAGGAATGTCAGTAAGGACATCCTGAAATTGTTCTAACATAGTAGAAACTTGTTTCTGCTCTCCTGGAGATAATTCGGGAGAAATTGCAACATCTTTCCAGGATTCATTAGAATGAAGAGGAATCATTGGAAAAGGTAGATTTACATCCGAGAAACTCGTTTCCTCATCCTGTATTACTGACAGAGATGAGTATTGTCCATGTTGGACTGGAAAATCGTCCGTTGCCTGGAAAACAGGTTGTAAATAATCCGGACGTTCATGGAATTCCGTGAGCATGTTGATGTGGAAGGTTTTACGCTTCCCGTCAATATCGACGATATAGTCAATATCAGAAACTTTTGATATTATATCGTACGGACCTTTCCAAGAAATAAGAAGTCTATTTTCCCTACAAGGTAGCAAGACAAATGCTTTGTCACCTGGACAAAGTTGTCGCAAGCATCTCTTTTTATTGGCAAATTGCCTTGCCTTCTGTTTCGCAAATTCAGAAGAAGCAGTTGCCAATTTGCATGCTTCAATAATCTTGTGTCTAAGTGCGATGACATATTCATAAGAGGATTTTGTGTCATCGACAATATTATCAGCAGTTATAAGATCATGAAGTAAGGACATAGGACCTCGCGGTTTCGCGCCAAAGACAAGTTCAAAGGGAGAAAATCCTGTATGTTCGTTGGCGACCTCTCTATATGCAAAGAGAGCCGCGGGTAAAACCCTATCCCAATCCTGAGGATGATCTTCTGTTATCTTACCTAGTAGGTTTTTCAGAGTTCTATTCAGACGTTCCACCATCCCATTGGACATAGGATGATAAATACTACTTAGCGATCTCTCTATCTTAAGAGTCGACATTACTTGAGACATGGTATCCGATATGAGTTGGGTACCATGGTCGGATAATATTTCTGCTGGAAATACCAGACGAGAAAATATTAACCAAAGAGCATCTGCGACATCAGCAGTAGTTATGCTCTTTAGAGGAACAGCCTCCGGCCAACGTGTGCACATATCAACACACGTCAAAATAAATTGGTGTCCTCTAGCAGACTTTATCTTAAATGGACCAATGATGTCTATCGCCATTTTTTGAAATGGTCGGATGGGAATGTCTGCAGCCTGAATAGGTGCATCATGGCGTGGACCTCTGGATTTAATCTCTTGACATACTTTACAAGATCGACAATAGATTCGTATGTCCTTATTCACAGCAGGCCAAAAGAAAGATTCAAGAACTCTAGCTTTAGTACGGGAAAAACCCATATGTCCAGCACAATGCGAATCATGAGCGTGCTGTAAGATTTTAACTCTCATATTTTTAGGCACAAGAATTTGAGAATGAATGGACTTAGCGGAGTCTTGTACCATACGTACAAGTACGCCATTCTTCATCGTAATCCAAGATTTACGATTTGTATCCTTATTCGGATCACCTTTTGTTGCCAGAGTAAAGAATTTCTTTAGAGTAGGATCATCTTCCTGCTGTTTTATAAAGGAATCATGGGAAATCTCCAAGGGATCATCTTGGATCTGCGCATCATTATCTTCAGAATGTGAAGATTGCGGCATATTAAGAGCTTGAGCCCTAGTGATTACTGCATTAGCAGATTGCATATTAACATTTTCCCAATTAGAAATTTGCTGTGGAGTGCATTCTTTCACTCCATGAATGCGACCGATGATAAGATCAGCGATCGGATTCGGCAAGAGACATGCTTGCACCTCTCCTGTAAAGAAAGGCGTAGCAATATTGATAATGGCAGTGGAGTATTTCTCCAATGTGCCACCAAATGTTACACATTTGACTACATTGCCTGTAGCTCGAGAAGGATTTACGAGTGATTGCCTCACTCCGATGGTAGTGCACCCCGAATCGAAAAGAATTGATACCGGAGTACCATCTATTAGGCCTCTATTGAAGACAAGAGCACCCCTTCCATTATGCGCGATTGACGCAGGGAGAGCGGGAAGCGGGTGACCGCAGCTTAAAGTAGAAACTGTGGTTGGATCGAATAATGTTTTGCATTGCGAACACTGAGATGCTCTAGCAAAATCGAAAGCGAAATTTGCTACACTATTGGAGTCTTTTTTATCATTATTCTGATTATCGGCGTCGTGGAACTCCTGTTGTGCAGAGTTAGCCTGGTAATAAGATTTACCATGTCTTTTGTGTTGTGATCTACCTCGGTTATAATTGTCTCTATAATTATTATTTCCTCTGTTATAACCCCTATTTGGGTTAGAATCATAATATTCATGATCATAATCATCACGCTCATTATACTGAGTATCCCTGTAATATTGGTTCTTTTGTCTCCATGAAGCACTTGGGTAGTTCCTATAGCTACTCCCTTTTCGAGAATGTCTAAAATTATGGGTACCCCTCGCGTGTCGAGGACTATCAGCCCGATTTCGGTTCCTCGAAGAAGAACCCTGATTTGAGTGGTTATCTTGGTTTTGATACTTATTCCAATTAACCTTTTTATCAAATTTATTTTTAGCTCCTTGGAATTTGTGTGAGTAATTCTGATTATATTCTGTTGCCGAAGCAACTGGCATACTCTCTTTAATGTTAGAGTTACTAAGAATCATGTCAGGGTGTGCCGTGGCATACTGGTCACAATATTCTTCCATTTGCTTTAATGTACTAGGTTTACGCTCATGTAAGAACTCTAGGAATGATTTATTTACCGAAGACATGACCTTGTCTCTTAGCAATAAATCCGTAAGACCATCAAATGTTTTCTCTATCTTGGATAATTCAATCCATCGTGAAAGTGTAATTTGTGCTTTTGAGATGAATTCTGAAAATTCTACACCTACCTCAGGTCTCATTGTTTTAAACAAAAGACGATAACCTTCCTCAGGCAGCTGATATTTCTTTATCAGAGATGCCCTAATAGCATCATAATTATCCTTGTCGGCCTCTTCAACGAAATATAACTTACTCAGAGACTCCCCTTTTAGATTTTCAGACAACTGATTCACATATTGTGATTTGTCAACATTATGAGCTCGACAAGCACGTTCAAATCTAGAAAGCCAAAATGTTATGTCATCACTGGCAGGGTTGAACGCTGGTACCTTGACCTTGTACACAAAGGGTTTACCATTACCACTAGATGCCTGATTAACATTACTCATACTTGTCAATTTTAATTTCTCTAACTCAAATTCATGTTCTCTTATTGCTTTTCTCTCTTCAGCTTCTCTATCTAATCTTCTCTGTTCTGCAGCCGCTTCTAATTTTTTCTGTTCAGCAGCAGCTTCTAATTTTTTCTGTTCAGCTGCAGCAGCAGCTTCTAATTTCTTCTGTTCTGCATCAAATCTCCTTTCCTCCACTTGCATCTGCAATTTCTTTAGTTCAGCAGCAGTATCAGCTTCTTTTTCTAATCTTTTCTCTTCAGCCAGAGCTTTTCTCTCTTCAGCAGCAGCTTTTCTTTCCTCAGCCGCAGCTTTTCTTTCCTCAGCTTGCATCTGCAATCTGAAATTCTCAGCATCTATCTTCTTTTGTTCAACTTCTGCTTTCAGTACTTCTGACTTTAATGCAATAGCAAATTGAGCAGTTGCCCATTCTTCTAACTCTTTCCCAGTCTTATCAAGGGATTTTCCTTGTGCAATAAAGTAATCTAATGTAGACATCTTGTCTTCTTAAATCAGAAACCTGAAAAAGTAAATAAATTACCTTATTTCACTTTAATGGGAGACCAGTCTTTACCATAGACTTAGTCTTAGTGAAAAACTTGTATGGTTTTTTTGTTTATAATAACCAATGATAACTTGAGTACCTGTGGACAACAATAACTGTATATCTCAAATACTGTGGGAGACAAGCCTTACAAAGGTCTTGTATACCTTAATGTAATCAATGATCACTTGAGTACCTGTGGAAAATAATATTTCCTATACCAATCACTTTGGGAGACAAGCCTTACAAAGGTCTTGTACACTTTGTTTTATAACAATAATAATCATAAAGTACTGATCTGTACTATAATATAAGTGTATTCAACTATACCTCCTATGTCATATGTCAACTAAAGACATTACAAAGGACAAACGAGAAAAGACAATCTGAAAACATTTGCAGAGATCAAATTAAATTAAATAGGAGAAATGAAAAAAATGATCACAGAATCTGTGATGATAACTGCAATAAGATAACAAGACAAATAACGCCACAGTGTATAAACATAAGGGTGTAAAGAACTGAAATGAAAGGAAAGATGAGACCTACAATATACAAACAAATCAAACAAAAATAAAGAACAGAAAAATATTACAAATACAAATATGAACACAGTCGTCACAGCTAACCAAATATTTGCAAACTATGTTGCATGCAAATTTCAATTAAGAAATTGCTCCCTATAGAACGCCAGAACAAGACCAATATCACTTGGTATTTCCTGTTCTAGTCACCTCCCATCCAGGCCCGCAAACACATAACAATCACACATATAAACAAATAATATATAAACATAAATACATATAAATCATAAATGTGTACATAATATAATGAAATGTGTTGCAGTTGTAATGTATTGTAATGTATTGTACTGTATGCTCAGTTTTAACAGATTAGACTACCACTTTATTGAGTAATAGATTTGCTTTCTAACTGTTACACTGTTCAATTTTTTTGAGCACATAAGAAGATCCAACGATGAAATTTGCACATTATGTTCAACATTGCTCTTCTATTTCAGCAGGATAAACAATCACTAGTTTAGAACCCTGACTGTACTGTGCCAAATGTCAACAAGTGCTGACCCAGATATTGCTACACTTGTCAGAACAGGTCAAGCTGACATTGATTGTATAGCTGTCCTACTGGTGTTGATGTGGTCAAACAAATGTTCTTGCAACTGTAAAATGTGATTCTCAACACAACAAGACTGCGTAGGCTGGACCCAGGAAACTGGCTCACCACTGTAGAGTGCTGTATACCACTGTAAAGTACTGTAAAGTGTGTGGTGTATGGTGTGTTCTCTTTCTTCGGTAAAGCTCCACTATTAATCACTGTAGCATGTTGTTTACCAGCTGTAAATGGGTAACTCACCCTAGTCCTGAGTTAGGGAAGGCAAAGGCAACTGTAAGCAGTAGTTTCCCTCTAAGGCTCCAGGGGAAGTAGGCCCTAAACTTGGTCAAGTCAACCGACGCAGGATGGTGTATATATGGAGTAGAAGTGTAGAGTGTGATTAACGCGAATGGTGGACTGTTCGTGTTCTGACCAATCTAAGCACTCATTCACTTGTCTACAAGGCACCAATGCAGACTGCTGGAATCTTTGTTTACACAGTTTATTTAGACGCACACACTGGGACATAACGAGTAAATCATGGGTATATGTTGACACATCAATTTGCAGGCATACATAGTAGATCCCAAGTCATGACACATTCATAAATAATGAGTAGTACATCAATAGCTTCCAATGTCATGATACATTATGGCCGCATCCCCTATCTGACTAAACGCGTCAGTGAAGGCGGATCGGTAAGTAACTAAAGTTGCTTTATGTTCATAGTTTATATCATATTATGAAACCACGATAAGGGGTTTGTATCAAAATTGAGATCTCCTTGCCACTGTCCGAATAGTAAGATACATGCCCCGTTCTTTGGACAGTGACTCAAAATATGATGACAGGAATGTAACATGGCCGCCTTCCTGAGTTGTCGCTCACTCACTCACAGGAGGGTATATATAAGCCAAAGTTAATTTGAAATGCATATGAATGATTTCCTAAAGTTTCTCCATACAGTTCTACAATAATCCAGTTACTTCACGTAGACATAACTGCTGTATGGAAGCCCGTCATCTTCGTCGATACAAACATGACCCTAGCGTTGCGAAGCATAACATTCCAGCTAGGTCTAACCGATATGAGATCATCAAAAATAGGGTCTGGAATTACCTGGAGTCCGAATCATACATGATACCGTACATTAGGAGAGTCTCTAACACAAACTCTAGTAGAGGCACAATCTCCTACAGAAGAAAAACTACTTCATAAATCATTTTTACTTAAGAATGTACCAGCCCTTAAAAATGCGTACCCGCCATTGTAAACGGTACATCGGAACTCATCACGACTTGTCAAGACAACTCATACTTCCGCTAGAGCGGCATAACAAGAATATAGTCCTGCCTACCCATCCAAAATATACAATATAGGACTGATTCTACTTGTACTAATAATATGTAATACATATGAATTCAGGCCATAAACATAATAAGCAAATTAATCTATTTTCTGGCCCTAACAAATAAGTTCGGACATGAGTGCAATATCCATGCGCCGAATCAATATCAAGAACGATTACTCCTATGATCAAAAGTGTAAATCAATCATGAATTATCTAGCTTTACCATAGACAGCATTTTCATACACAAATGAATGAATGTCTATATTTTTTCCATATTAAATAGCCATATCGATTTTTGTAATATGTGCGTCAAAATATGCACGCAACAATAGCTTTAGCTTTACATTACATTTAAATGAAAAGGTTAATAGTACAGATAGAATATGTTTACATTTACATTTCAACTGAGTGAAAAGTGCTCACAATATAAATTAAATATGTTTTCATGTATGTTTACACTGATTGAAAATTTTGAAACTTTCATTAATTTTAAAATGAATATTTTCACATACACATTTACAGTGGTTTGGGAACTTTAAGTATTATACTTAGAATGTACATCATTTCTTTCATCTTTACCTCCCTGCTCCATAGGGAACTCGGGACTACTTTATGCTTTTAGTTCTCTTTACGAAACTATCAATAAAACAATCACCAGCTCGTGCAGTGGTGGTTCATGAATCATCATTCTATACGCTGAGGTTGCCAGCCTCAAATGACTGGGACATCTACTAGCGATTTTCACATATTAAAATTCACCTAATAATATACATGGAGCGAGAGGAAAGAAATTATGATGATGATAATATCCTGGACAAATAGATGTATCAGATGATACCAGGATAGTGCCGGATAAGAGACTGGTCTTACAAGAAATACCCCATTCTCTGAAAAGAGTAATGATGTATCGACATCAAAGGTATAGTCAAGCTGTACAGGTTCCTAGATGAGATGGTAATGTACTATCTTAGGTTCCTTTGGTGCCCCTCTCGACTAACCTTAGACACTGACTCTGTTAGGGGTAATTAACTAACCAACAAGAATTAAGAACCAAACTTAAATAATTCAAAAAATACTGTTGGTACAATTTATAATTTATTTATGTACATGATCTTTCTTTGTTCTGTTGGATAATTTTCAAATAAAATCATATTGATTCAATGGTTTCACTGTCAAGTATTTATATTACACTTAAAGTTAATTAAAGTTCATCTTCATCTGTTTTCTTGATCTTTGATGAAAACTGTCTTTCTTCTGTGCAAAACTTGAACAAATGTTAATATTATTATATCACAAGTTATATTGGCATTTGCTATGTTCTTTAACACCACATACTTGTATTTCAACATTTCAATGTAGAGAATAAACTCGTAGGTTATATGTTCCACAATCTTTAGATTCTTATAATTTTAAGTTTCTGATTTCTTTGGGGTGGTATGGTTTTTTGTAAAGTCAAGTAGCCCCAAACAAGGCTACTTATCTTCGAAAAGTTCTTCTAGGCCTGGCCCAGTAATGGAACTGGAAAGAATCCCACAACTGCGGTTCTTCCAATATTAAAGGTGGCACTGTAGAAGACACTCTGACATTTCACAAGGGCTCAGAACAACAAGAGCTTCCTCCAGCTGACTAAGGCACGTATAATTGAGTAAACTCTTCAAGGCAGGATATAACCTGAAATATAATATATAAATAACCTACGTAATATCTCTCACTGACTCCCTAACCAGAAAGGAGGTAAGATGAGATAGATCAGAAAAGATGTGGTTACTCATGAGAATCATAGCAAGTCAAAAATAACATAATTTATTTAATTATTAGCATACTATTCCAGTAACTCTCTGGTTACAGTTTGTCCATGATTTGCTTCCTTACAATCAGATGGCCTTGTGGAAAGAGTTATGTTATAACTCAATTTGTACAGTAAAATAATTTCTTTAATTCTTTCCATCTTTCCAATAAGGTGGTCCATTTCAGCAAGCTTAACATCTTCAAAATACTTTCCTACAAATAACATTCTAATCTACACGTCCATCTGCTTTCATTTCCCAATTAAATTGAGCTAACACAGGTTTGAATTCTCTTTACCCAGTGATTTCACACACAATTAACCACTTCTATAAGGCACATATTAATAATATAATTATATTCTTCTTCTTCTTTGATCCTTAGCCGCTGACCATCAAAGCGGTCAGTGGCCATCACGCCTGGTGGCGTCTTGTAGGGCAACAACAAATTGATTCCACTTTGCTCGATCGGTGGCCATCCTTCGTACAGTGCCCCAACTCTGGTTCATTCTTTGCATCTCAGCCTCCACAGTGCTCCGCCAAGTTGTTTTTGGTCGGTCTCTCTTTCGTTTTCCTTCAGGGGTCCATAGCATAGCTGTTCTTGTGATGGCATCGGGGTCTCTTCTGAGCCAGCTCCAGTGTCTGCCAGCTATGATGGTGTGCATGTCCTCTTGCTTGCTCCGAGTAAGCAGATCTTGGTTGGTGATGGTATTCGGCCAAAAGATTCGGAGAATTTTTCTTAGGCATGTTGTGTGAAAAGAGGACAATTTCGTCATTTCCTTCTCTGTAACTTTCCAGCATTCTGCACCATAGAGAAGCACAGAAAGCACATAGCTCTGATATAATTTTAATTTTGTGCTTGTGCTGTACTGAGAGGACTTCCAGATGTTGTTTAGACTAAAAAAGGCTGTTCTTGCTTTGTTCATTGTGTTGTTGATGTCTTTGCTTGCTCCGCCGTCTGGTGTTACTTTGCATCCTAGGTATGTGAAGGTGTCTGTCTGTTCCAGTTGCTAATTCCTTACTGATATGGGCTCATGGTTGCTCAAATTGAGCGTCATGACCTCTGTCTTCTTTAGATTGATGTTCAAGCCCTCCTGCTGACTGTACTTATTAAGTCTATCCGTTTTTTCCTGGATGTGTTGATGTGAATGTGCTAGTACTGCAATGTCGTCTGCATGTTCCAGATCTTCCAATGAAGAAAATGTAGTCCATATTATTCCTCTTGGACTGTCCCTATGTATACCGTCAAAAGCCTTTTCAAAATCAACGAAATTAATGTACAGCTGTCTTTGCCATTCTGAGCGCTGCTCTATAATGTTCCTGAGGGTAAATATATGATCTACACATCTTCTGTTCTGTCTAAATCCTGCTTGATCTTTCTTCAGTTTGTGGTCTACTGCTTTTGAAATTCTCTGCATAATTATCCTGCCTAGCATTTTGATGGGAACTGAGAGAAGAGTTATTCCTCTCCAATTATTGCAGCCTGCAAGATCTCCCTTCTTTGGCAATTTGAAAATTATTCCTTTGTTCCACTCCGTTGTGTTGTCCCTGTTTTCCAGACTTGTGCAAAAAGTGGTTCTAATAGTTCTGCTGCTAGCTCAGGGTCTGTCTTAAACAGCTCTGCATTTAAGTTATCATGGTCAGGAGCTTTTCCATTCTTTAACCCTTTGATTGCTGTGATGATTTCTTCTTTTCGTGGAATGTCTGTATTAACATCTAGACCATTTTCAGCCCCAGGAACTTTCAATTGTGTCTCTGGTGGTTCCTTGTTCAGAGTTTCTCTGAAATGCTCTGCCCATCTTGTTTCCTGTCCCTCTGCTGTCGTGATGAGATTTCCTTGCTTAATGTAATATTTTTTGCACCTCGTTTTCCGCTGATGCTTTTAGTTATTTTTGTATTGATAAGGGTGGAATTAGGATGCCGTCAAATTACCACCTCTATCGACACCAGGTATTACAATGCAAGATGTGGGTGTCTTATCTGGTTTAGATTGTTGCTGTGTGTGTTGCAGTAGAACAGTTAACAGGGTACACCACAGGCAACATGACGTGTAGAGTCATAAAAATGGTAACTTCGCTTTAGGTTTATACCATTTATTGCACGCCACAAAACAGTCATGATACTTATGTTATCATCAGCATAGTATAACGAATGCAGCATTCAAACTCATGTTAACTGACAGTCATGTAGGAGTCAATACTCAATAGTTGTATGGAAAACAAATATCATAGCGAAGCTTGATAAATAATACATATAACTTCTGCAACCGTGGTCCGCTGCAGATCCTTAATGTTCATAGACAATAATAATTATTCCTTCCTGATGCTAGCAGATCAGATGTATACAATACGTCCGTTTACTGTCTGCACGTGAGTAGCATACATGGATTACAGGTCAGCTCGACCTTTATAACCTTCCTAAGTCTAACCATCTGACTTGGACGTGATCTCTGATATAACGAATCCTGGAACACAGACAATAGTCTTGTTGGTCTAGAGCGACCCATAGATATATAACTAGTTCAGGTATAAAGATACCGATGACTTAATCCTAGTCAAAGTACCTCTCCATTTTGAATCACACAGGCGAGCAAAAAGGCGACAAAATGACGAACCTCTAGATGATAGCCTAAAGTTCGATACAAGAGGAATTACCTTATTTCGGAAAATCAACCATGAACATATGCCTCCAGGCAGGCTTGAATAATACGGGGAAATAGTCTAGTTAGCTAACTAACTCACAAAGACAATGTATTTCCCTCAGAGAATCACAAGACGCAGTCGCGTCCGCTCGCTAATCAGTCCATTTCTCAACTGCCCGACCTGGGCGGAACAACAAACGACAACCAAGTCGAGACATGCGCAGAGTGACAATCTCTGAGTCGCTGTTCACAATAAGACGATTCTAAGAACATTCGAGATAAAAGTCTTACACAGTCGCGCCTTTTATGGACATGAACAGAAGCGTTAAGAAAGGTTTCAAACATCTACAACAGTTGACTGATACTACCAAATAAGGAGATATGGTCACGCTTCGTTCAAGACATTATAGACCGAACGTGTCTCTATACAAGAGGAGGTAAACTCATAAAAAATAGCAGTATCGATATATCGGGTTCTGTCCCTTTGACCATAGAATATATATAACATGCATTTCAGTCAAATAATGATCATACATACGAAAAACGATCATACAAAGACTTTAGAAAAAAGTAATTATTTGTGCGTGACGCACAGATTACGATATGACTAATTGATATGAAAAAGAGATTACTTTTGTTACAGTCAAAGTTATATCATCCATGATTTGACTTATACTTTTGATTATGTGGATGATCTCCCCTTGAATATTGATTTCGCGGATGAATACCGAATTTATGTAATTTCTCATTTGTTAGGGCCAGAAAATAGATTGATCTTGTTCAATATGTTTATGGCCTGAATTTATATGTATTACTTGTCTAGTACAAGAAGATTCAGTCTTATATTGTATATCTTTGTATGTTTAGGTCGGACTATATTCTTTGTGCCGAACACTAGGGCAGGTATTCGTTTTCGAGGCATGCGTAGTGAGTCTCGATAATGCCGCCTGATATGGCTGAGTGTCTTTTTCTTGGGCTGGTCCTGTTCAAGGTTGAAAAGTGATTTGTGCATGTTTTTTCAGGAGAAGTTAGTGTCTCTGCAAGAGTCTATTTGTCAGAGATTCTCCTCATGCACTTTGTTATTAATTCGGACTCCAGGTAATACCAGACCCTTCTTTTTGATGATCTCTATGTGGTTAGACCGAGATGGACTTCGTGTTTCGAACGACGTTGGTCGTTGATATACCATTGAAGATGACAGGTTTCCCAACAGAGCTTAGGTCTACATGTAACAACCTTAGTAATGTGGAACTGTAGGGAAACTCTAGGAAATTATTGATATTCAAATTGTGAATTAACTTTGGCTTGTCATTGGCCTTTTTCTGGGTGAGTGAGAAAAACTCAGGAAGGCAGCCATCTTGCTTTCTTGTCATCATTATGGATCACTGTCATGAGAACAGTCTATCAAACTTATTATCGGACAGTGATATGGAGATCTCACTAATATGAAAACCCCTATTGTGGTTTAACTTTATTACATAAATATTTGATATATGTCGCTGGAGAACTTAGCCAAGGAAAAGGTTCGGCCAGTGAACTCTTTATATCTTTACACACCCACACCCACTGATGCGTTCAGTCAGTTAGGGGATGTGGCAATAGTCTGCCAGAACATTGAATGATTCCTTATATCGTCCATCATATTTGAATGCTGCATGAAATATGATCTACTGTTCAAATGCCTAATGATATATATGTCAACATGTTCCTATGACTATGTTCCGTGCTGTCCAGATGTGTGCGTCCCTATTAAACGGTGTGAAATGCCAGCTGTAGTTCAAGTAGTCATTGCCTTACATAAGAGTGTGTGAATAATATTATCAAGTGGTCCATTACACAGAACCATTACACCATTCGCGTTACTTGACACTCCCACTCAATGTCAACATGACAGGTTGATTTAATGGTGCAGAAGTATCTAAAGAAGACCTGCTTCAGTGATGACCAGTACACGACTCTAAACATAAGACACGCATTACATTCAGCTGTTATCAGTAGTGGGCATTCACATGTCAGAGGAAGGTTATCGTATTTTGTTTAAGACAATGGTACCTGAGACAGGGGTAGATTTCTCAGAATTCATTGCAAAAGCACGTCTTACATTTCAACGATGGATTGAATTATCCAAAATAGAGAAAACATATGAAGCTCTTATGGATTTGTTGCTCAGAGATAAGATCATGTCATCTGTGAACAAACCATTCCTTGAATTTTTACACGAGCGTAAACCTCAAACATTAAAACAAATGCAAGAATTTTGTGACCAATACGTCACGGCACACCCTGACGTAGCTCTTAGCAACACTAAGATTAAAGAGGGTATGTCAGTTGCGTCAGCAACACAATACAATAATAATTACTCACACAAATTCCAAGGAGCTCAAAATAAATTTGATAAAAAGGTTAGCTGGAATAAGTATCAAAACCAAGGTAACCACTCAAATCAGGGTTCTTCTCCGAAGAACTGGAATCGGGCTGACAGTCCTCGATACTACAGGGGCGGCCATAATTATAGACATTTCCGCAAAGGAAGTCACTATAGGAACTACCCAAGTTCTCCTTCATGGAAACAACAAAACCAATATTACAGAGACACTAATTATAATGAGCATGATGATTATGATCATGAATATTATGATCCAAACCCAAGTAGGGGTTATAACAGAGGAGGCAATAATAACTATAGAGGTTATGATAATCGAGGTAGATCACAATATAAAAGACGTAAATCACAGTACCAGGCTAACTCTGCACAGCAAGAGTTCCATGAAGCCGGTAATCAAGCTAATGATAAGAAAGACTCTAATAATGTGGGATGTTCTGCTTTCGATTTTGGTAGAGCATCTCAATGTTCCCAATGTAAAACATTATTCGATCCAATCACGGTTTCTACTTTAAGCTGTGGTCATCCTCTTCCCGCTCTCCCTGCGTCAGTCGCGCATGACAGAAGAGGTGCTCTTGTCTTGAATAGAAGTCTAGTAGATGGTACTCCGGTCTCAATTCTTTTCGATTCCGGGTGCACAACCATTGGAGTGAGGCAGTCACTCATAGATCCTTCTCGAGCCACTGGCAAAGTAATCAAATGCGTAACATTTGATGGCACATTGGAGAAGTACTCTACTGCCATTGTCAACATTGCTACTCCCTTCTTTACAGGAGATGTACACGCATGTCTTCTCCCGAATCCGATCGCTGATCTTATAATCGGTCGCATTCATGGAGTGAAAGAATGCACTCCGCAACAAATTGTTGATTGGGAAAATAGGAATATGCAAACTGCTAATGATGTAGTCACTAGGGCTCAAGCTCTTAACGTGCCTCAATCTTCACCTTCTGAAGATAACGATACACAGAACCAAGGTGATCCCTTGGAAATTTCTCGTGACTCCTTCATAAAGAAACAGGAAGATGATCCTACTTTAAAAAAATTCTTCACGCTAGCAACAAAAGGTGATCCAAATAAACACACAAATCGTAAATCTTGGATTACGATGAAGAATGGCGTACTTGTACGTATGGTACAAGACTCCGCTAACTCCAGTCATTCTCAAATTCTTGTGCCCAAAAATATGAGAGTTAAAATCTTACAGCACGCTCATGATTCACAGTGTGCTGGGCATATGGGTTTTTCCCGTACTAAATCTAGAGTTCTTGAATCTTTCTTTTGGCCTTTTGTGAACAAGGACATACGAATCTATTGTCGATCTTGTAACGTATGTCAAGAAGTTAAATCCAAAGGTCCACGCCACGCTGCACCTATTCAGGCTGCAGATATTCCAATTCGACCATTTCAAAAAATGGCGATAGACATCATCGGTCCATTTAAGACAAAGTCTGCTAGAAGACACCAATTTATCTTGACGTGTGTGGATATGTGCACACGTTGGCCAGAGGCTATTCCTCTGAAGAGCATAACTACTGCCGATATTGCAGATGCTCTTTGGCTCATATTTTCTCGTCTGGGATTCCCAGGAGAAATATTATCAGACCATGGTACCCAACTCATATCGGATACCATGTCTCAAGTAATGTCGACTCTTAAGATAGAGAGATCTCTGAGTAGTATTTATCATCCTATGTCTAATGGGATGGTAGAACGTCTGAATAGAACGCTTAAAAACTTGTTAGGTAAGATAACTGAAGATCATCCTCAGGATTGGGACAAGGTTTTACCCGCGGCTCTCTTTGCATACAGAGAGGTCACCAACGAACATACAGGATTTTCTCCCTTTGAACTTGTTTTTGGTGCGAAACCGCGAAGTCCTATGTCATTACTTCATGACCGTATAACTGCTGATAATATTGTCGATGACACAAAATCCTCTTACGAATATGTCATTGCACTTAGACACAAGATTATCGAAGCATGCAAATTGGCAACTGCTTCTTCTGAATTTGCGAAACAGAAGGCAAGGCAATTTGCCAATAAGAAGAGATGCTTGCGACAACTTTGTCCGGGTGACAAAGCATTTGTCTTGCTACCTTGTAGGGAAAACAGACTTCATATTTCTTGGAAAGGTCCGTACGATGTAATATCAAAAGTTTCCGACGTTGACTATATCGTCGATATTGACGGGAAGCATAAAACCTTCCACATCAACATGCTCATGGAATTCAATGAACGTCCGGATTATTCACAAGCTGTTTTCCAGGCAACGGACGATTCTCCAGTCCCACATGGACATTACTCATCGCTGTCAGTGATACAGGATGAGGAAACGAGTTTCTCGGATGTGAATCTCCCTTTTCCGATGATTCCACTTCATTCTAATGAGTCATGGAAAGATGTTACAGTTTCTCCCGAGTTATCTCTAGGAGAACAGAAACAAGTTTCTACTATGTTACAACAATTTCAGGATGTCCTTACTGACATCCCTGGTCAAACTGATGTCATTGAACTTGACATTATACTTACTGACCATAATCCTATAAGAGTCAGACCGTATCCTATCCCGATACATTTTCAAGCTCAGGTTGAGAAAGAGTTGGATGAGATGATAGATCTGAAAATAATTGAACCATCCACATCAGCATATTCCTCGCCGATGGTTATTGTACGGAAAAAAAGACAATAACATACATCTGTGCGTTGATTATCGCAAATTGAACCAAGTGACGAAATTTGATGCTGAACCTATGCCTTTACTAGAAGAGCTACTTACTAGACTATCAAATTCTCATTTCTTCACTAAACTTGATTTGTCTAAGGGATATTGGCAAGTTCCTCTATCCGAACACGCCAAACCATTTACTGCTTTTTCGACACCAAGGGGTCTATTCCAATGGAATTTCATGCCTTTCGGCCTTATGAACGCCCCTGCAACATTCGTACGCATGATGCGTCGAATCCTATCTCATCGCTCAGATGTCATTGCAAATCTTGATGACATCTGTCTTTTCAGTGATACTTGGGAAGATCACTACAACGGGTTAAATGAACTATTGTCTATCTTACGCGAGCATAACCTGACAGCAAAACCATCTAAAGCTTGTATTGGTTTTAGCGAAATATCTTTCTTAGGTCACCGTGTTGGTCATGGTTTCTTAAAAACAGAGGACCATAATACAAGTAAAATACTTAACATTTCTATTCCTAAGACTAAAAAGCAAGTGCGAAGTCTCTTAGGTCTCATACAATTTTATGGACGATTCATCCCGAATCTGTCCTCAATCATGTCACCTCTTTCTTCCTTGCTAAAGAAAGGGTCTCCTAATATAGTCCATTGGACTCAAGAATGTCAATCCTCTTTGGATAAGGTTAAAACTATGTTTTCTACTTCACCTATTTTAGTGTTACCTACTAAAGATAAGACATTTATTCTTCGTAGTGACGCTTCATCCACAGGGATTGGAGCAGCACTAATGCAAGAGTACTCCGGAACTCTGCATCCTGTGATGTGTATTTCTCGGAAACTAAATGCCGCAGAGAAGAATTACTCGGTCCTAGACCGTGAGTTATTGGCTATGGTTTGGTCAATCATGAAACTTCAAAGATTTCTTCTTGGCGCGCATTTCGATGTGGAAACTGACCAGAAAGCTCTTACGGCTATTCAGAGTAAAAATCTGAAGAGCGCAAGATCAACGCGATACGCGATTGCTCTTCAGCCTTTTCATTTTTCGGTGCGAGCTATCCGTGGTTCAGAAAATGTGATGGCAGATATCTTATCTAGATGCCCACATGATTCCACCTAACCGTTAGATCCTGATATTTTTACAGATCTAACTCTACTACACTTTTTTTTCTATACTAAAATATGTACACGAATGTAATATATAATATATTGATTGTATCACTACTTAGCGGTTCATTGATGTATATTCACCGCTGGTCTTTTGATGTTTTTCGTCTTTGATAACCATGATGTTAAGATATCTAAGATGAAATTTTTGGATAAACTAGTGTAGAAAGTGTGGCATTGCCAATATTGTAGTATGCGTTGGTGACACCTCTCTGGAAATATTTATACTTAGAGAAATACTTTCTCTAAGATCCTGAGATATAGTCTTACTTGTCGTGCCATATGACGACATAGCCTCACATTAGGCGTTACATTTGTTTGGAATGCTTATCATCTGCGCATTGTTATTCGTGCGTTGTGAGCCTGTTGTATGTTGCTCCTAGATGTATTTCAAAAAAAAAGTACCATTTTTTCCCCGGGTGGTGTGGTAATCTGTTGCGCACATATTTTTGACGCACTGATTACGATATGACTAATTGATATGAAATAGAGATTACTTTTGTTACAGTCAAACTTATATCATCCATGATTTGATTTATACTTTTGATTATGTGGATGATCTCCCCTTGAATATTGATTTCGCTGATGAATACTGAATTTATGTAATTTCTCATTTGTTAGGGCCAGAAAATAGATTGATCTTGTTCAATATGTTTATGGCCTGAATTTATATGTATTACTTGTCTAGTACAAGAAGATTCAGTCTTATATTGTATATCTTTGTATGTTTAGGTCGGACTATATTCTTTGTGCCGAACACTGGGGCAGGTATTCGTTTTTCGAGGCATGCGTAGTGAGTCTCGATAATGCCGCCTGATATGGCTGAGTGTGTTTTTCTTGGGCTGGTCCTGTTCAAGGTTGAAAAGTGATTTGTGCATGTTTTTTCAGGAGAAGTTAGTGTCTCTGCAAGAGTCTATTTGTCAGAGATTCTCCTCATGCACTTTGTTATTAATTCGGACTCCAGGTAATACCAGACCCTTCTTTTTGATGATCTCTATGTGGTTAGACCGAGATGGACTTCGTGTTTCGAACATCGTTGGTCGTTGATATACCATTGAAGATGACAGGTTTCCCAACAGAGCTTAGGTCTACATGTAACAACCTTAGTAATGTGGAACTGTAGGGAAACTCTAGGAAATTATTGATATTCAAATTGTGAATTAACTTTGGCTTGTCATTGGCCTTTTTTTGGGTGAGTGAGCAAAACTCAGGAAGGCAGCCATCTTGCTTTCTTGTCATCATTATGGATCACTGTCATGAGAACAGTCTATCAAACTTATTATCGGACAGTGATATGGAGATCTCACTAATATGAAAACCCCTATCGTGGTTTAACTTTATTACATAAATATTTGATATATGTCGCTGGAGAACTTAGCCAAGGAAAAGGTTCGGCCAGTGAACTCTTTATATCTTTACACACCCACACCCACTGATGCGTTCAGTCAGTTAGGGGATGTGGCAATAGTCTGCCAGAACATTGAATGATTCCTTATATCGTCCATCATATTTGAATGCTGCATGAAATATGATCTACTGTTCAAATGCCTAATGCTATATATGTCTACATGTTCCTATGACTATGTTCTATGCTGTCCAGATGTGTGCGTCCCTATTAAACGGTGTGAAATGCCAGCTGTAGTTCAAGTCGTCATTGCCTTACATAAGAGTGTGTGAATAATATTATCAAGTGGTCCATTACACAGAACCATTACACCATTCGCGTTACTTGACACTCCCACTCAATGTCAACATGACAGGTTGATTTAATGGTGCAGAAGTATCTAAAGAAGACCTGCTTCAGTGATGACCAGTACACGACTCTAAACATAAGACACGCATTGCATTCAGCTGTTATCAGTAGTGGGCATTCACACGTTATCAATACTGTGCTTTGTTCATTTCTCAGTGCTGCCTCTTCTTCCTGTCTTGCAAGATCGTGTAGGAAATTCCTTTTGTTGGCTCAGGTTTGGCGTTTAACTTCCTTGTCCAGCTGACTGTACTGTTCGCTATATTTTTGCTATAACCTGGCGGACTTCGCTTCTGTTTTCTTTCTTTTCATTTCCTTTCTCATCGTCATGGTGTTTAATGTTTCTGGTGTTATCCAGTCTTGCTTCTTCCTTTCCTGGAATCCCAAACATGATTCGCTTCTTTCCTTATATATTGTTGAAATGGTATTGAATTTTTGGTCCACATCATCAGTCAATGTCTTTTCCTGACTCTTGGCAAATTGATAGCGTCTTTATATCAGCCGCAAAAGCTTTTCTGGTAAGGGGGGTCCTTCAATTTGTCAAACCTTTTCTGTGCAGTTACAGTTGGTCCAGCCGTTCTTAGTTTCACTTTCAGTTTTGCTACTACTAAATGGTGATCACTTCCCACATCCGCACCTCTTCTTACCTTCACATCTTGTTATGCATGTCTCCATCTACCGTTAATCATAATGTGGTTTATCTGGTTTCTGTCCTGACCATTTGGTGATTCCCATGTTAATTTGTGAATTTATTTGTGTGGGAAAAGTGTTCCTCCAATGACCAGATTGTTAATGCTACAGAAACTTATTAATTTATCCTCATTTTCGTTTGCTGTTACGCTGCCGCATTTCCCCATTACTCTTTCATTATATGTATTGTGTGTTCCAAAATATAATACGCAATTACATTCTTTCTTACCCTCAAATACATACAGACCGGGTTTTAATGGCTCTACAGACTGTTACCCTGCAGATAGTAATGGAGTCTGGTAGTAGACGATTTCGCTCGTGTCTGAAGTTTGAATTGTGTGGCAAGTGTTTCACTATTGGTACCTAACGCCTTTTATATGTCACGGTTTCCCGTACGAGAAAGCATCATGACCAAAGTATTTTGCAGACTGGAAAAGTTAAAATCTTAGGCGTTCTGTGCTAGTATGAAAAACCTGAAATCGTTATAGTTTTGTTTATCTCTGAACGGATGTTTTTTCCAAGGCTTATATTATTCTTAGGGCTAAGCTTTATCTATTGCAGTATCTCTCTTATGTCTTGATTAATCCGACTTTTCACTGGAGCAGCCTAAACATGGCAAAGCACAACATAGTTCATGCTTCGATGCCTTAAATACATATTTTCTCCGGCTCTACACCACTTCCAGTGAAATTGTAGATATCTGCCAATAGCTAATTATCCCTGTTATCGAATTATTTTCCTCATCATTGATATATTCCGTTCATATCTGCGCATTGCCTTTCGAAAAATTGTCAACATCTACACTTTCTCATGTTTCTACTAAAAGGCCTTACAAAATACTAGCATTGCGTGTACCGAGCTGCGGTTTTGATTGGTTGTTTGACTTCTCGGAATTTCTGTACGGTGTAATGTTTTGAATGATGGCCGAGATAGGATTCAGATTTCAGTACAATACATATATATGTTAGTTCACATGTTAGTAATAAAATATAGAATGTAAAATCACAATTTACGCCAATCCTGGCTCACAGACATTTTGCTCAGATGAATAAAAGGCACTGGCAGTTGTCTTATTACACGTGTACTTAGGGTTGTTAATTTGAATAGGGTTGTTAATTTGAACTTTAATTCCATTTCTGACTACGTGTAGTTCCTTCAGTTTCCTCAGACAGCAGCTTTCCTTATTAAAATGATAGAGATGTCCTGGGCTGAATTGTAAGTCCTGATGCATACTTTAAAAAAATGTGTCCGGTCTGATAAATGGAAATTCTGAATTCTAACTGGCACGTCTGGTGTCTTTGGCAAGCGTGAATCTCACAGTGAAAATACCACTGAAATGTGTCCGGTTATATTCACTGTCTTGCCCCACTCTGTTTGTTATGGAGCTCAAATGATCAGCCAATCTGATTTGAATATTTTGCATGACTCATCTAGTGCAACCTTTCAAATATTACTTTTCTGAAAATGGGATGTAAACATCCGATTGCCATGTGTACCAATTCACAAACAGGTCAGTAACCTCACACGAAAATGTGTGTAAGGTGTAACAAATTATTACTTTCGCTAAAGTAATGTCTCATCTGTTGTTTGAGCGCACACAAAATCCTTCTCTTTACATCCTTGGCGGAGACGCACCCATGTCTTATCAGTGACTAAGCAGATCGCTGTACGATGTACGTGTTAATCTGTGTATTGATATATGCCGCGTCTGCGATTAACCAACTTGGTTGTCGATAATGTTCTCTCAGCCGCTCCTGCAAACTTTTAATATTATCACCCACAAGGAGTGTCAGATAAAGAAACAAAACACGATATACTGAAAGTAACGAAAGAATGTAGATACAAAATATCTGCTCCAGTGGACAGAGGAAGAAAGAAAGAAAGTGCGACAATTGAAAGCACGCAATAAAATCCGTACCACAAATGTACCGATTACTGCCGTAGTGAAACAGAGATTAGGAAGAAGAAGGGGTCGTCCCAATCCATTCTGTTACAGACATAAATAAGAGAAAAAGTACATGAAATCTGCACCCATATACATCTATAATCTGAATGTTTATTCTCCAGAAAATACATTGAAATGTACTGACATGATATAATAAAATAATAATAATAATAATAATAATAGCCCCTTCAGTCATAACTGACTATGGGAATGCGCCCCTGAGGTGACAGCCCTCAGCTGCTTATTCTCCTCACCTCTGCTTCTTGTGTGAGCTTCTCTTCGCCCAATCTGAGGTGGCGCCGTAAATAGCATCGCCACTTAGTGCGATCGGCAGCTTCATCCTCCCATGTTGCTGGATCCATGTCCAGTGCCCTCATATCTCTCTTGCACACATCTTTGAACCTCAGCTGTGGTCGCCCAACTGTTCTCTTGCCATCTGCTAATTGTCCGTAGAAGATATCTTTTGGGATGCGACCATCTTCCATGCGGCGAACATGGCCAAGCCAGCGAAGTCTGCGCTGTCTAAGAAGCGTATACATACTTTGAAGGCCAGCACGTGACAACACCTCGCCATTTGTCACTTTATCTTTCCACGAGATGCCGAGGATGCGGCGTAGACACCGCAAATGGAAGGTGTTGAGCCTTCTTTCTTGCTTAGCATAGGTCGTCCAGGTCTCGCTGCCATATAGGAGTGTGCTGGTGACGCAGGCATTATATACTGCAGCTTTGGTTATAATAAAATACAACATGGCATATAGGAGAATCATTAGAATTTACATAAAGTAAATTTACATAAATTCATACAGCGTTACATATATATACATACACGCACATACATACATGTGTATTTATGCACATATGTACCTCCATACATACGCTCTTATGTATTTAAATGTATGCACATATACTACTAATAAAATAATGCTGTAAGGGATGCATTACATATAAAAGGACACACGTGTAGTTTCGCATGCATACTTAAACATTAAAAAGGGAGAATAGTACTAAATAAAATAAAGTAATTATTTCATTCAAAAAATGTTTTGCGCTTCCCTTCTCATTCTCATTCTCTTTGCTCTGTTGCTAAGTCTCCCAAGTGATGAAGTTCTGTTGGACGATTTGATAGGCGTAGAGTAAAGCAAAAATTAAATTAAATTAAAGTACCTAAGAATAAATACACCTATGTGTTAAAACAACCTAAGAAAAGGAAACCTTCTATTTCCGAGAAGTGGGATTATAATGTCTAAAAATGACCCCAAAATTTAAAAAAGACCTAAGTGTTTTTAAAAGAGGCAAACAAACCTTGTCTACGATATAATTAAAGACAAAAACGTAACAAAGAAATGAAAGGAAAACTGAAAATAATTAAGTAGTAAACTTATTAAGTAGTAAATAAACGTAATAATGAACTGTGAAAATTATTAAGTAGGTAGGTAGCTAATATTCCCCAGCAGAATAGTAACTGAAAAAAAGCTAAAGCTACTTGCCTTTTCTCCATTAACAAAGGAATCGCTAACCAATTATTATGTCAGAACATACACAAATCTTCTAGCACAAATAATTTACAAGAAGGCTTCTGTGTACACGAAATTGGTAGTAAGAACTCTACATAGCTGAGAATTAATCAAGCTGTCCTTGTCAGAAATCCTGCAAAAATAATTTAAATGAAGGCGTCTCTGTAGACGAAATTGGTAGTAACAATTTTTGTTAATAGGTGTTTGCTACTTTTCTTAGCAGCACGCCCCTTTCAACCGTCTACCATATACATGGAGCTGTTGGTTATATCAGGATTGGCAGTAACAAATAATCGAATTAGCTGAGTAATAATTAAACTTTCCTTGTCAGGAATCCTGATTTAAACAATTTGCATAACAGTTGCAACGCACTTGTTTATTTAAGTAAGAACTCTACAAAGCTGAGTATTATTCATAATTTCCTTTGTCAGGAATCCTGGTTTAGAAAACTTACATAACAGAAACCAACGCACCTTCTAAATTTAACGAAAAAGGGTAAAATTTATGACTTAAATAGTTTGTAAGCAAAGGCCGTTAACCTAAGAAACGGTACAGTTTTTATGTCCCTTGTCCCTTGACATAAGTATGAATAGAGTGAAGAAAAGTTCACTGCTCAGCCTCCTGATGTTTTACCTTGATGATATATAGCTTAAAACCTTTCCGGAAAAATGTCCAATACGCTGAAGCAAACAGCATCAAAATCGGTTCAGCAGTTCTCGAGTTATGAGAAAACAGACAGACGTTCGATTTTATATAAGTAAAGAAAATAAGGACATGCATTTAGCCTGGTGTCATCTTTAAGGTTTAGTACAGCGAGAGGTCAACTTAAGAACCGTCGGGACCTATTTTTAGACACTAAGATGTTTAAAGATCTACCCTGATAAAGTCTTGTCCATTTTCAGGTTGTACAGTATTTGGAAACTGAAATAAGTGCGGCCTTTAAATAACTTTATCTCTGCTGGACAATCTACTTCCTGCAGTCATCAAGAGAGCGGTGGAAAATCACACTAAATGATATTTTATGAGTGTTAACTTCACTTCAAAGAAAAGATCGCGTTCCTATCTTATAACTTCAGTTTCAAAGAAAAGATCGCGTTCATATCTCATAACTTCACTTCAAAGAAAATATCGCTTTCTATCTCATAACTTCACTTCAAAGAAAATATCGCTTTCTATCTCATAACAACTTAACTTCAAAGAAAATATCGCGTTCATATCTCATAACTTCATTTCAAAGAAAATATCGCTTTCTATCTCATAACTTCACTTCAAAGAAAATATCGTTTCCTATCTCATAACAACGTCACTTCACAGAAAATATCGCTTTCTATCTCATCTTCACTTCAAAGAAAATATCGCTTTCTATATTACTTCACTTCTAAGAAAATATCACTTTCTATCTCATAACTTCACTTCAAAGAAAAGATGGCGTTCCTGTCTCGTTCAGTTCACCTTTAAAGTGCATTATTGTACGCTAGCTTGTGCATTTTCATAGGACAGGTGGAAAAAGTACATCTAGTCTTCAGGACACTGCGCCTTTAAATGCCGGCGAGCGAGGACTATCTTTAACGTTCCCTAGCTTTAAATTACGGTCTCCTTTCGCCCCTCTCAGGTCACATACAAATCTAATAAATCTTCCAGTGGTCGTATATCTGTAGTCTGGAATCTACCGTATGCCGACATCTGTTTTAGCACAATTACATCCTCTTGAATTAGAATACTTAGTAGAAGTTGTTGAATAACTAACTACGGGTAGCAGTTACAGACGAGCATTCTAGGTGCAAAATCTGGACATTTTCTTAGACGAAAACAGGTGAGGCTGCAGCGCTGACTCCTTTCGGCGTTCCCTTGGCTGCACCATAAAGCTCATTTATAGCAGACCTTCTTTCTTCTTGGATGGTTGACTGGAACTATTTAATTTACGTGCTACGGATGACATTAATACTTGTTGTTGATTATTTTAAACTTTATGTTTCTTTACGTTATTTCGGGAGGGGTAGCCGGCCCCAAGCCCAACTCTCTTTAGTGGACCTCTACGAGATGCCATGTAGCTTACATTATTTACGTCCCCTGCTCCACTTTCAGGCCGCGGAAACGCGTGGGCGTAAAACAAACATAAGAATCTTCATACTCGGGTGCCAAGGCGGTACGGTACTATCGTAAGGTTTGAAACACAGAAAAAAAAATGTCAGCCAAAAAGTTATAGACTTTCATAAAAGTGTGCAAGCACTGAATAGAAGGATTGAAATGGTATGACAAGATGTTTAATGTGAAACTGATGGAAAGAATCAGACAGATAACAGTGAAACAAGATGTTTAATGTGAAACTGATGGAAAGAATCAGACAGATAACAGTGGAACAAGATGTTTAATGTGAAACTGATGGAAAGAATCAGACAGATAACAGTTTAACAAGATGTGAGGAGAAGCCACCGACGTTGCATAGGACATACACAATGAGAAAACCAGCCGATAGCATAATAAGGCGGCGCTAGTTCTGGAATCCACAGGGTAAGAGACATAGAGCGGACACTCAATGACGCACAGAGAAGAGAACTGAACATAAAGGTGATAAAGAAAACATGGAATGACCCGTTGAAGAGATGGCACAGGATGGGAGAGCTTAGCGCGTATGTTGTTAAAGGCTTATGCTCTACTTGGGACTGAAAAGTAATAAACTGAATTTAATTAATAATAATGAATTGAGAACAAGAACAAATAATACATCAAATGTGGGTCCACGCCGAAAAGCCAATTTTGTTAGCCATAAGAGAGTGAGAAGGCAAGGGCACACTAGATAAGTGTAGTGTGATAGAAACAAGAAAGGTGTACTTGAGGATGTGAGAGAATAAATTTGATAAGATACTCAGGAGAACTCCGCCTAGGCCGGTCCCAAGCCCGGCTGAAAAAAGGAGGAGAACGGCCTGCATGGAGGCCGTAAGGAGGCAGCCCCTCCACCATGCAAAGGCACAACAGGCCAATCACCTGTTTGCCTTAAACTTTTGATTATGAGAACGACAAGAGAGAAAACCGGACTGATTCTAAAGGCGACCAACTGGAACGGACTACGGACTACGACTTATGGAACTTGGAACACTAGAAGTATAAATGGGAAAAAAGAGGAGCTGGTGGAAGAGACGAGAAAAGCAAAACTAGAAATCCTGGCTATAACGCAAACAAAGAAAAAAGGACAAGGAGTCATAGATCTCGATGGCAACACGCTGCTCTACAGTGGTGTACCCACATCTGAAAGAGCAAAAGGGGGCATGGGTTGCATTGTGGCCAAAAACCAAAAAAGATACTATCAAGGGATTGAAGTTTGTCTCGGAGCGCATTATGGTTGTAAAACTAAAAGAAGGAGAAACCATAGTCAACCTGGTCATAGTGTATGGGCCAAATGAGGATGAGAGAGCAGAGGTCAAGGAGGAATTCTTCGAGCTGCTTCAAAGGACAGTGGATGACTGCCTAGATAAAATTATCATACTCGGAGATTTCAATGCCAGAGTTGGAAATGACCATGCTAGATGGGGTGGAGTTATCGGAAGGTATGGAGAAGATACTCTCAATGACAATGGAAAGCGACTCCTTAGATTCTGCAGTGAGCAGAATCTGATCATTACAAACAAAAAGTTCCCCCACAAGCGCATACATGCATACACTAGATGTGAACCAACAAAGAATGAGAAGTCAGTGATCGACTATGCCATTGTTAGGAGGAGTTCATTCAAATGTGTCCGGGATGCTTGAGTCAGGAGGGGGCCAGAGATTGGAAGTGATCACTACCTGCTTACAATCAAAAGAAAAACTGAAATAGTTGCTCAGTCTAGGAACTGCCCAACATCACGCAAGAAACTAAGTAAACGAACGGGAGGATTGAACATTAAGACCTACAAGCTGAGAGAGCCAGAAATTAAGACCAGATATCAAGGGCTTATTGCTGCAGCGGTGAGCAACACAGAACAACAACCTAATGACTTGGAAACCCTCTGGCTAAATTCAAGGACATCATAAAGACAGCTGCTGCAGAAGCATGTGGTGAAGTCGGACTTGGGAACAAGAGAAAGAGGACACCTTGGTGGACAGAAGAAGTCAAAGAGAAAATAAGAGAGAAGAAAATGGCATGGAAACAATACTTAGGAGCTAAAAACACAACAGGGCAAATGGAGAAATATAGAGAATATGTGACACTCAGAACAAAAGCAAAGAACCAGGTGCTAGCAGCAAAACAGAAGTCCTGGGAAGGATTTGGAGAAAAGCTAGAAAAAGATGCGCAAGAAAACCAGAAATTGTTCTATAAGACCCTAAAGAACATGAAGAAGGAAAAACAATGCCCTCTCAAATTTATAAAGGACTAGCAAGGCAAATTGCTTACTGCCCCGAAGGAAGTAGTGGAAAGATGGAAAGAATATTTCTCAGAACTCCTGGATGGTGAGCATGGTGAAGCATCAGAAATGATAACCACAAGCATAGAAGAGAAAACCAATGATGGTGAAGATGACCTAAAGATGGAAGAACTGAAGGCAGCACTGGATAAAATCAAGATGGGCAAAGCAGCAGGGCATGTTGGTATAACACCAGAAATGGTTAAGTACATGGGAACATCAGGCGACCTATTACTCTTAAGGGTCCTACAGGCAGCGTGGTGCAACAAGACCATACCAAAGGATTAGGAGATTGCCATCATAACACCAATTTTCAAAAAGGGTGACAATCGACAATGTGGAAACCATAGAGGCATATCCCTTCTCAGTGTCCCTGGTAAAATCTACTCTTCAATCCTAGAGCAGAGACTACAAATCTTGCAGAAATTATGTGAGGATAGCAAACCATAAGTCAGAAGAGTTCAGGACCACCACTGGTGTAAGACAAGGTGATATCCTGTCACCTTATCTTTTCATACTCCTCATGGACGATGTTATCAAGGCATGTAAGGAGAGAACAAGAAAGTATTCAGTGGGGTACTGGAAGATGAGACAGGTATGTATTTCAGAGCTGGCATTTGCTGATGATGTTGCTCTGATTGCTAAATCAGAGGCACATCTCAATCCAACCTGCAAGTCTGGAAGGAAGAGCTGGAGAAGAGAGGGATGGTCATAAGCAGCTCTAAAACAAAATCCATGGTGATATCACGAGAAGAAAGAAGACATCAGATTAAGCTGGGAGAACAGGTCCTGGAGCAGGTCGACCACTTTAAATACCTCGGAGCTATTATAGACCAAAGGGGGCATTAAAGAAGAGTTGGCCACTCAAAAAGCAGCAGCTGGGAGACTTTTTCAGGCCATAAATCGAGGATTCCTCAGCAAGAGAGAGGTTTGTAAGAAAACGAAGATTGCTGTATACCGCTCCACCTATGTCCCAGTCTTGACCTATGGATGCGAGTCATGGGCAATGACTACAACCCACAAAAGCCAGATCCAAACCTCAGAAATGAGGTATCTGAGGAAGGTGGTTGAAGTAACAAGAAGAGACATGGTCCGCAACCGACGATACGTCAAGGCCTAAAATCCCACCCCCTGCAGACCCAAGTAGAACAGTCCCAATTAAGATGGTTTGGCCATGTCTGCAGAATGGGAGAAGATCGGCTACCACGACAAGCATGGGAAACAAAGAGCTAAAGATCCATACCCCCAGGACGACCCAGAGTCCGCTGTGAGGACAATATTAGACAATCTTTGAAGGACCGAGGACTAGAATGGAACCAGGCCAGGAGGAAGACAGCCGATAGGATAGTCTGGCGCTCTCTCTTCCAAACCTTTACACCTCACGGTAGAAGGGGAACGACTAAGTAAGTAAGTAAGATACTGAGGAGAAGTAGCAGGCCCTCAGACAAATAGACTTGGAGGAAGTAGGAACTGTGGAAGTAAGATTAAACTTGAGAACTCTGATAAGGCCATACCTCTTCACATTTAAAGGTTTCCTTAATGGGGTAAGAAAAATTAAAGTAAACAAAGGCGTAACACATTTTTACTAGTAGAATGAGGGCTTCCCAATGAGGTGAGGTCCGTGCCATGGCCGTACCCCTCCCCCCAACCCTTTCTCATTGGACCAGACTGAAATAGACCGTTACAGCTACGGAAGTATGGCAACGAATCGTGTTTGCAGTAGCGGTAGTAAACGCTTGCCTCACCCTCTTATAGTTCCCGGGAGTCTCCGAGGAGGCTGTCACGAAATGGATTTAGGACTAGAGACTGTCTACATATAGTGACAAGACAATAGTAAGAAGAAAGACTGAAATGATAGATTCAGATAGAAATATAGTGCAAACTGTGAAAGTTGAGACCATTGGCTCCGAGGTTGAGAACCGAGGTTGATTCTTTCCTCGCCACTTCGGACGTTTAAATTGCTATGGCCTCGAACCACCTCTAACTACCCTATGGGGATAAGGTTCAATTAAGATTCACAAACACCAAGGTACAGACAACATATAGCTACTGTACTAAAGGAAATGACTGATGCCAGCTACAATTTATACAAGTTTATTATACACCTATAAACAACAAACATATGCATGTCCCATACATCAAGTGCGAGGATGCACTCCTGAAAACAAAATCAAGCACAGTTAAAAAAATGCATCCACCCCAACCCTTCTCCCACAATTGCAACCTGTATGGAGAAAGAAGGTAAGGTTGACTGAAATGAACTACACTGCACTTGATGTCGCCTACACTCCAAACTAGCTGTTCTAAATTCTAACTCTAACTCTAAGTCCACTGATAGCTGGAACGACGGCGAAGTGACTACACAATTTCTGCACAGACTTCGGTTCTACACAGCCTATCCTGGAATCTCCTGAACACAACTAACTGCACCTCTAAACTTCAGCAGCTGTCCTCTGCTATGATTCACCAAAACTAACAGTTCTGCCTATCTGTGCTGACTTCAGTAGAGAGAATGTTTACCCTATCTCTCTCCACTACTCTGGAATTGACTGAGGTTTAACAGAACCCCCCTGGATTCTGGACTGGAACTGTAGCTGACTTCTACCACTCTGAAATTACCTGCCCGAGTATCTATCACTGGGCCGTCGGCTTTATTATGGCCGTGAAGAAACGAACACAAAATTACCACAACGCTGGCAGCCTGCCAAATCTGCGTGTGTAACGAGCGTCAGAGCTCAGGATTTATCCACAAAAATCCTATTCGCTGGAAAATGTCTTCCCCTGGCTGGGAAAACGCATTTTCCTCCTCTCCTTCCACCACTGGCAACTAACGTAAAACCCTTGCGGTTCTGCGAATGCCCCAACTTTGCCGTGGGAGAAATTTTGTGGTCTCAAAATTCCGCTCTCATTCCCACAAAGCCGGCACCTGCTGTTTTAGACAAAAGCAAAAACAACAGCCAAACAAAACGTTAATACTCTATTACAAACAACAATTAACTTCCTGACAAACCCTTAAGTCTTTAACACTTAAGTCTCTCCCCGTCTATAATCAATACAGCTCCCCTACTCTCTCCCGTTATGCACCACCATACAAAATCATGCAAACAAAGTCCGCTCCCCCACTGAGCTCCCTTCTCTACCTGAGCCCACAAGGTAAACATTGGCTAACCCAGATCGCTTGTTCTGCCTGACTAACTCCGAGCAACAACAATATTTTCAATGGCCCGTCTGGGCAGACGTACTGTGGCCTACTTCTTACGCTGACACTAATGCCGTAAGGATTAACACAACTAAAACTAGCCTTCTTTAGGAATTCCTAAAATTCCCGTCAATAATAGTAATCACATTCAAAATGTAATACAAAATAATTCCCTTAACATAAATAAATTTCATCTCCATCTTCTGAATACACAGAATAACAAAGCACAATCAATAACCTATAACCCTGTTTACGCTAGCATCTACATGCCGTCAAAAGTTATACGTAATGGTTATCAATTAAATCTCAGTAGTTACAACACGTGGTTACAATTTTATGACCACGTGCTTCTCTCCCCCTCGTCCCTCTGAACATCGTATCAATAAAGATACCGTAACCACGCGCTCACGTGCTTCAATTAATACCTACTCACTCCCGTCCACAGATATATGCGTAACTATATAAATAGCGAGCATCAATACTCTCACTAAAATCACAAATGAAAATACACATTACACACGCTCCCGACTATACTCTCACTAAAATCACAACTGAAAATACACATGATTCGCAGATGCGAGTTTCTCTCCCGACCGACTTTGCAATAATACAAAGCGGTGATATCTCAACGTTTAAACCATGCCGCTATTCTTTCAACAAGGAATTAAATGGACCTACCTAAAAGTTTCAAGTCTATCACTAAGATCGAATTGATGGCTCTGGAGTTAAGAATTAAATTAAAAAACTAAAACTTCCCAAGAAACTTAAATGATCGGCTAGGACTAGAAAAAATTAAATAAAGTCCTCACGCAAAAATTCATGCTTACCAAATCTCGAATGTCCTACTGAAGGCAATCGACTTGACTCTGGCAACCCGGCCTTTGGCAATTAATAATTTTTAGAGACCGAACTTATGAAGTTCGGGCGTATTTATTCTCAAGCCCCCACGCGCCGACTTCATGACGTCACATGCGCGCGGCGTGGTTTCTTAAAGCCAATGGGCGCTCTGCATTTCAACTGCAGTTAGCTCTCCGCCAATCAGAACCTTAGATCTTTCTGATGCAACCAGTCCCCGCTAGACAAAGAACCGGGAATTGGTCCTAGCCCTATACTGCGGAAATGAAGCAAAAATGGCCGCAAATAATTTAACTCTCCCGTAAAAAAATGCGTATATGGCCACGCAATATCTTTAAAAAAAAGGACACTGGTGCAAATCCTGATCCAGCCTCTATAATCTCAATCTAGAATAATACTTTCTAATTCCCTACACCCCCATTCTAAACACATAAAGAAGAACCATAAAGCAGATGAGATCAAACTCCCTCGTGATCTCATCTTGAAAAAACGTAAATAATAGAAGGACATTCTAAACACATAAAGAAGAACCATAAAGCAGATGAGATCAAACTCCCTCGTGATCTCATCTTGAAAAAACGTAAATAATAGAAGGAGAAGAAACATGGAGAAGGAAGGACATTCTAAACACATAAAGAAGAACCATAAAGCAGATGAGATCAAACTCCCTCGTGATCTCATCTTGAAAAAACGTAAATAATAGAAGGAGAAGAAACATGGAGAAGGATTTCCTGTAATCCCTCCTAAAAATAGTGAACAAAATGCAAGGAGAAAAAGACATGGGCCACTTGAAAGACAGAATCTCAGTACTTTCGTCACATCACTCCCCCTTTCAAAGATTGAGCAACGATCTCCTTACTGAAACCTCTGTGTTTCACATTGGCCCTTATTCCTGTCTACAAGGCTGTCTGTCCTTACCCCTCCTATTCAGTGTTCTTCGACCTTCCTCTTTCGCGTTTCCTCCTTCCTCCTCTCCTAGAATGAGCTCCCATGCTCCGTTGGGAGAGTTGATCTCTCTTCAGACCTGTGCCGTCTAATGGCGGGTCTGAACTTTCCCTTGCTATGACCGTCAAAAGGCTGTCCTGGTCAGCTGATGTGACCGACGGGCGCTGTGGCGACCTGGCGATGACGACTTCCTCGCTGCGCGTCAGCAGGGTTGTGACTGCTGGTACCGTGCGAGAACGATGCACCGTCTCGGGTTCCTCTGGTGTAGAGCCTCCGATTTCTTGCTGGGTGTCTATTGGATCACGATCGACCTCAATAGCTTCTACCTTTGAAGAAAGGTAGGTAAGATCTGCCCCTGGCAGTGGTTCTGGACTCGCTCTTCCCCTACCAATCTGAAGCGGGACAGAGCTCTCCAAAATAGCTCCTTGCAAATGCGTAAGGTCGCTTTTCTCACTCTTTTCTGGCCTGAAAAGTTGGTGAGATGAAAATGTAGACCACGGGAGCTCTCCGTCTAACACCCTGGTTCTACCTTCAACCTTGCCCTCCCCTGTGAGAGTTACTGGCGTCAGTTGGGATGTGTCCTGCAGTGACACTTGACGGTTTAAGATCCCGTTAGATCGCGGAGAATCTGAGTTAAAGCTCTCAGTAACTGGTTCCAATGTTCCGTGAAACGAATTGGAAAAGATAGCCAATTTTTCAGGCTGCTCGTTACAAGAGTCGTTTCCTGTAAACGAGATACGAGAGTTGTGGGGCCCATCTCCGTCTATAGGCAAACGGATACTCAGATCACTGTCCTCCTCCGTTTGAGTAAAGTGCTGGTCGGATGGGGCTCCAGGGCTGGTTGGAACTATATGCTCGCTCAGACCGCTATCTTGTGCCCTATGAAGATGGCGCTGGTCGTTGACATATGTAATACCGCTCTTGTCAGTATGTCCCTCACTTGAAGGAGCTAATACCATCGGGGGCCTAATTCCCGACAACAAAGAGTGTACTTCCGGAATCAGAGGCGTCGTCACCACTGTTTGGCCGGTTGGCTGAACAGGGCTGGCGGGCGAATTTGCCTCTGCAAATAACATATCACTGTCGTCAGAGGCGTTGCACCCCTCCTTGGCACGACAGCTATGTTTGAGCTCGCTCGGGGCTCCGTGAATTAGGGGTTCTCCTTTTTCACTTATCTGGCCTGCAGTAGGCCCCCTTGCATCAGCAAGGATCGGTGTGGGCGGGTTCCCCAAAACTAAATATGGGTTACCGAGAATGAAGTCGTAGGCCGGCTGAGCCGTTACAGCTGCCTTGATGGTGCCAGACACGAACCTACATTTCACCTCAATATTGGCTACCGGAAAGCACTGTGAAGTCCCTTTCCTTAAAACTCCACCAATATTCACTTTTTCCTTCGTCATCTGCCAGGGCTTCACCAGATGTCGGGCGACTATGCTGGGGTATGTAAGCCCGCTGTCAAATAAGCATGTTGTCTCAGTCCCGTTCACTTCTGCTGGCCCGCTGTTGGAAAACAACTTCTCTGACTGGAAGGGTTTCCACTTCTTCCCTTGTTTCACCCTCACAGGCCTTAAACAAGCCATCTGATGAGCGGGTTGTTTGTTTGGGCACCGTGATGTCCAATGAGAAGTAGTCCGACAGAACCTACAATATCTCTCATTATCTCCCCGGTTCCTGACGGGTTCATGAGACGTCGGCCCCTGTGTTCTGTTAGGCGGCTGGGAGCGCATGTTATGACTGGGAGGGAGCTCCTTGCGAGACGGCCCTTGCTGCTGTTGATCTGAAGAGGAAGGCGACTGCGATGAAGATGCTCCTTTGTCCGGGGCTGGCAGGTCAGGGTGTTTTCTTTTCTGTCCCAGTACTTCGGCCTGTGCCGTCTGGAACCTTTCAGCAAAAAGAATTATCTGGTCCAGTTGCTGTGCGCCCTGCTCCGCCAGGTACTTCCTTAAGTCCGGAGACATGTTGGCCTTTATCTGTTCGCACAGGATGAGCTCTTCGAGTCCTTCAAACGATTTAGCCAAACCCGACAACTCTCTCCAGCGAGTGAGGTAATTCCTCAGCCTCTCCGCGAACTGGGGAAAACTTTCCCCTTTCTCCAGACGACTTTCCCGAAACATTGTTTGGCACTTCCGGGGAGTCCATTGGAATCGCTGTAACAGGGCGTTCCGCAGAGCCTCAAAGTTACCTTGGTCATCTACCAGCATCTTGCTATAGACCTCATAACCATGTCCTCTTAGAGATTGAGATAATTTGAGACACCAAAGACTATCATCCAGCCCGTATGCCTTTGCCATCCGTTCAAATTTTTCTAAAAATACCTCAATTTTCTCATTCCCGTTAGGAAAAGAGTCCATCGGAAAATTCATGGCTGCCATCCGGGGCCCTCCGTTTCCTGAGGTGTCTGTTGCCCCTGCTCCGGGAGAATCTCCGTTAGCCGAACTGCCTTCCGAAGATCGGTACTGCAGTTCCAGTGAACGCAGGGCAAGTTCATGCTGTCTCTCTGCTGCCTTCTCCCTCTCTTGGGCTTCCCTCTGTGCTAACTTCTCCTGGGCTTCCCTCTGTGCTATCTTCTGGGCTTCCCTCTGTGCTATCTTCTCCTGGGCTTCCCTCTGTGCTATCTTCTCCTGGGCTTCCCTCTCTGCTATCTTCTCCTGGGCTTCCCTCTCTGCTTTTCTCTCCTCTGCCTGTCGGGTCTTCTCTTTTTTCTCCGCTTCCCTTTTCTCTCTCTCCGTCTGCCGGTCCTGTTCCCTCATAATGTAAGCCTTAGTCTCGGCCTCATTCATCCCCATGCTTTTAGCTGCGTCCTTCCATGCAGTAAGTAGCTTGACCAATTCAGCCATCTTACCTGACAAATCAGCAGTACTCACAACGAGGGGAAATGACAAAAAAGGAACAAGAAAAATTTACTGTTACCTACTAGGAATATGCTGTCGCAAAAACCCGCACTCAGACTAGCACCAAGTCTGACTAATAACTACCTGAAAAAAATTCAAGTTATCCAGCTACCCAAAACCCGAATTTACTTTCCTGTTAAGAAAAAAAATTCAATTAGCCATCAATTACCTCTAAGTCATAAACAACCTTACTACAACTATCATCTAACTAACTGTAACCTGTGGAAAAAAACTTATAGCTGGATCAGTCTTAATATAGCTCAAGTCCAGGGGATATTATAAAGAAAATCTATTTTTCAGAACTTCCTACAGAGACAATCTATGAATCTAGAATTGATCCCAACAAAGATGATCCCAAGGACGACGCCACCCACTTTGTCAAGATCACAGAATTGAACGTAACAAAGATGATCCCGGACGAGCCCCCACTTGTCACGAAATGGATTTAGGACTAGAGACTGTCTACATATAGTGACAAGACAATAGTAAGAAGAAAGACTGAAATGATAGATTCAGATAGAAATATAGTGCAAACTGTGAAAGTTGAGACCATTGGCTCCAAGGTTGAGAACCGAGGTTGATTCTTTCCTCGCCACTTCGGACGTTTAAATTGCTATGGCCTCGAACCACCTCTAACTACCCTATGGAGATAAGGTTCAATTAAGATTCACAAACACCAAGGTACAGACAACATATAGCTACTGTACTAAAGGAAATGACTGATGCCAGCTACAATTTATACAAGTTTATTATACACCTATAAACAACAAACATATGCATGTCCCATACATCAAGTGCGAGGATGCACTCCTGAAAACAAAATCAAGCACAGTTAAAAAAATGCATCCACCCCAACCCTTCTCCCACAATTGCAACCTGTATGGAGAAAGAAGGTAAGGTTGACTGAAATGAACTACACTGCACTTGATGTCGCCTACACTCCAAACTAGCTGTTCTAAATTCTAACTCTAAGTCCACTGATAGCTGGAACGATGGCGAAGTGACTACACAATCTCTGCACAGACTTCGGTTCTACACAGCCTATCCTGGAATCTCCTGAACACAACTAACTGCACCTCTAAACTTCAGCAGCTGTCCTCTGCTATGATTCACCAAAACTAACAGTTCTGCCTATCTGTGCTGACTTCAGTAGAGAGAATGTTTACCCTATCTCTCTCCACTACTCTGGAATTGACTGAGGTTTAACAGAACCCCCCTGGATTCTGGACTGGAACTGTAGCTAACTTCTACCACTCTGAAATTACCTGCCCGAGTATCTATCACTGGGCCGTCGGCTTTATTATGGCCGTGAAGAAACGAACACAAAATTACCACAACGCTGGCAGCCTGCCAAATCTGCGTGTGTAACGAGCGTCAGAGCTCAGGATTTATCCACAAAAATCCTATTCGCTGGAAAATGTCTTCCCCTGGCTGGGAAAACGTATTTTCTTCCTCTCCTTCCACTACTGGCAACTAACGTAAAACCCTTGCGGTTCTGCGAATGCCCCAACTTTGCCGTGGGAGAAATTTTGTGGTCTCAAAATTCCGCTCTCATTCCCACAAAGCCGGCACCTGCTGTTTAGACAAAAGCAAAAACAACAGCTAAACAAAACGTTAATACTCTATTACAAATAACAATTAACTTCCTGACAAACCCTTAAGTCTTTAACACGTAAGTCTCCCCCGTCTATAATCAATACAGCTCCCCTACTCTCTCCCGTTATGCACCACCATACAAAATCATGCAAACAAAGTCCACTCCCCCACTGAGCTCCCTTCTCTACCTGAGCCCACAAGGTAAACATTGGCTAACCCAGATCGCTTGTTCTGCCTGACTAACTCTGAGCAACAACAATATTTTCAATGGCCCGTCTGGGCAGACGTACTGTGGCCTACTTCTTACGCTGACACTAATGCCGTAAGGATTAATAAAAATTAAAACTAGTCCTCTCTAGGAATTCCTAAAATTCCCGTCAATAATAGTAATCACATTCAAAATGTAATACAAAATAATTCCCTTAACATAAATAAATTTCATCTCCATCTTCTGAATACACAGAATAACAAAGCACAATCAATAACCTATAACCCTGTTTACGCTAGCATCTACATGCCGTCAAAAGTTATACATAATGGTTATCAATTAAATCTCAGTAGTTACAACACGTGGTTACAATTTTATGACCACGTGCTTCTCTCCCCCTCGTCCCTCTGAACATCGTATCAATAAAGATACCGTAACCACGCGCTCACGTGCTTCAATTAATACCTATTCACTCCCGTCCACAGATATATGCGTAACTATATAAATAGCGAGCATCAATACTCTCACTAAAATCACAAATGAAAATACACATTACACACGCTCCCGACTATACTCTCACTAAAATCACAACTGAAAATACACATGATTCGCAGAGGCGAGTTTCTCTCCCGACCGACTTTGCAATAATACAAAGCGGTGATATCTCAACATTTAAACCATGCCGCTATTCTTTCAACAAGGAATTAAATGGACCTAAAAAGTTTCAAGTCTATCACTAAGATCGAATTGATGGCTCTGGAGTTAAGAATTAAATTAAACTAAAACTTCCCAAGAAACTTAAATGATCGGCTAGGACTAGAAAAATTAAATAAAGTCCTCACGCAAAAATTCATGCTTACCAAATCTCGAATGTCCTACTGAAGGCAATCGACTTGACTCTGGCAACCCGGCCTTGGCAATTAATTTTTAGAGACCGAACTTATGAAGTTCGGGCGTATTTATTCTCAAGCCCCCACGCGCCGACTTCATGACGTCACATGCGCGGCGTGGTTCTAAAGCCAATGGGCGCTCTGCATTTCAACTGCAGTTAGCTCTCCGCCAATCAGAACCTTAGATCTTTCTGATGCAACCAGTCCCCGCTAGACAAAGAACCGGGAATTGGTCCTAGCCCTATACTGCGGAAATGAAGCAAAAATGGCCGCAAATAATTTAACTCCCGAAAAATGCGTATATGGCCACGCAATATCTTTAAAAAAGGACACTGGTGCAAATCCTGATCCAGCCTCTATAATCTCAATCTAGAATAATACTTTCTAATTCCCTACACCCCCATCTAAACACATAAAGAAGAACCATAAAGCAGATGAGATCAAACTCCCTCGTGATCTCATCTTGAAAAAACGTAAATAATAGAAGGACATTCTAAACACATAAAGAAGAACCATAAAGCAGATGAGATCAAACTCCCTCGTGATCTCATCTTGAAAAAACGTAAATAATAGAAGGAGAAGAAACATGGAGAAGGAAGGACATTCTAAACACATAAAGAAGAACCATAAAGCAGATGAGATCAAACTCCCTCGTGATCTCATCTTGAAAAAACGTAAATAATAGAAGGAGAAGAAACATGGAGAAGGATTTCCTGTAATCCCTCCTAAAAATAGTGAACAAAATGCAAGGAGAAAAAGACATGGGCCACTTGAAAGACAGAATCTCAGTACTTTCGTCACAGAGGCAAAGAAATAATATGCCTACTGATACCTCAGGCACGTCGTAAGACGCAGCTGATATATATATTTTTTTAAAAGTTTTGCCTCGTTTTGGCGAGGCGCTTCCCGTTCAACCTAGTCGGTTATATTAGGGCGCATGTCTAAATATTAAATGAGGTTGTGTATGGGACTGGCTACTTTATCATGTAAAAACTAATTGAAACAGAAACTAACGCCGTGAGAGAGCTCCAAACTTTAGATCAGGCTTCTTGCAAGAGGATTGGCTACAGTGGTATATCCATGCTCCATAAGAAGAAAAAACGGATAAAAAGAATAAAGAAGAAGCGCATGGAAGACTTGAGAGGAGGGAATAAAATATAGAGAATAACTACTTTGAAGTACCCTCTCACCATCACCACGTACGTGTAATAACAGTGACAATATTAATAGCAATAATAATAGAAGTAGTACCATTTAATTAAGGAAACAAATGACAGTCAAAACGTTGTTATAATTAATAAACAAAAACTAACACACCATTTTTTAAAACTGAAACACACATTAACAAAAATAAATAATAAAATAAAAAAATTGCTAACTACTCATAATGTAAGGAAAAACAATGAACGAATACAAACAACACGACACGTGAAAACAACAAATTATAATATAAATTAAAAACAATTAATTACAAAGGACAATAAGTATTTTTATATAACAAATAGAAGAAAAACAAATGACACTAAATACCCTAATTGTAGCCAAAAAATTGGTTGAACAGTGTAGACGAAAATGATGATTGAGCTGAGACAATGTCATCTGACGCGCTAGTCAGCTCTCCTCCCATTTCATTAAAACAAAATCACCACGTAGAAAAAGCAAAAGGACTGAATAAAAACCACATTATTTCCGACGCTCCGGCGCTTCGGGTAACGATTATCTTGTACTGTCTGGTGAAATGACGCAGTTATGCATTACTCACATACACAAAGAAAATCTATACACACTGGCAAAGACAAAAGTACACTGATGACCAACACAAATAGGTCTTTGTCCGGGAACTAGACGAAAAAAAAGAAGATATAAATGGATAACAGATAAATGCAGTTAAGCCAACGAAGAGAAAAATAACTGAGAATAAATAAAGATATGAAATAAAAACAAGCAAGTAACTCGCCATAACATGCCGGTAAATAGGTTTGTTGTGCTCTTTTTGCTGCATGTTCTGAAGACGGTATTTCTGCGTTCAGTTTGTGGTCATGCTAAATCTGCAGGCCTGTCGCCAGGACGAAGTCCACAATCTTTTCCAGGTCAGCGCGGCAGCCCCATAGCTTCTGTCTCAGCTCACTGGCCAGGTCTGGCGTCGTGGGTCATCATGGGTTGGGCAGTTTTGGAGAATGTGTTCAGGGTCTGGATTTAGGTTCTACACGGACATTCATTCGCTCGAGATGACGCCACTAACATGTGGCCATTTCAACGTCATTGATCTTTGTATCATGACTAAGAGTGAATAGTTAATGCACCACGAAAAAAATTGAAAGGCAACGCGCCTCTTTCGTATTGTCTCAGAAAGCTTGCGTGAAATTTACATTGTTTGCTTCCAGACGTATCACCTAGAAAATTACAATATAGGAGCATATACTAAATGATTCAATAAGTAAATGCTTGAAATATTACAACACATCTTGCAAGCAGGCAGTTTGTATTTTTATACTGCTGAACGATAAAGTTAAAATATTCAACCTGCTTAACGTAACAAGTGAAAAGAAGAAGATATATTATTGGATGCTTTAATTTGTTTAAAATTACCAAATCTAGTAAAATGTTATGGGGCTACCGTTACCTTTTACTCTCAGTCTCTCCTTGATTGGTGGGAGAATTTTGGTTGATGTAAAGGGTTCTGCCTTCTTATGGCGAGGCACGTTTCTTTCAACCTAGATTAGTCAGTTGGTTATATCGGAGCGCAATTTTCCATTCAAAAATATGTGAACACTGTTAACTGACGAGTTGTGTTGATAAACTCTAAGCCCTGAAAAGAACGACTAGCATCTATCAGCTAGTACGAAGTAGCTCTGAATAGGACGTCCTGAAAAAGACTGCTAGCCCAACCAGCGTTAGTAAATACTAAGTCCAGAAAAGGACTGCTAGCCCGACTGTGACGGAATTATTGGGTCGATCTCGTCTCCTCTCTGGCTGTATTTAGTTACATTTTGTGTGGGCACTAAATTATTTGAAATTTCCGTGGTCGGCCCATTTCTTTCTCTGCTATCATGCAGATATTAGCTATTTTCTTATCAGTTTTACACTCCCTTCGGTGATAATTGATCATTTTTGCCTTGCGCTTCTCAGCGTTGCTAAGATTAAGACGCAGGTAAAACCAAGATGGGCCCGGTCAATTTTCGTATAGTGACCGCGTGTCATGTTTACCTAGGAGTGCCTCGTGATAAATTATCGACCTGTCGGCATGCACTCGGCGGAAACGAATGACATAATCATTTCCTGTACACATTGTTACAAAAACAATACTTTAGATGAAAGTAAGATGTTGTATTTGAGAAAACATTGACGAGAGAGGATCGGATGTTTTCAGTCTATATTTGGGAGACATGACGTTTCCAGTAACGCGCAGAAATTTCCATGTGGAAATAATTTGAATTACCCAACAAAACACGCAAGTTTTGAAACGATTGGCGGGGGTTCAAAATAGAGGAACAACCGAATTCCTGATTGGACCCTGATATGAAACTCTATACAGAGCGATACAACAGGAGGCAATCTGATCATCAGAAGAAGTCCCCCCGTCGAACAAATGTTTCTGTCCCTTATTCTCCTTTACACTCTAAGGGGGGCGGGCCTACCAAGTGTCTCCCAAGGGTCTCAGCCTCCTGTTGTCTTGTGTAGCAAATGAACCCATTCCACCTTGGTTGCAGCTTTAAAATTCACAATTCCGCCAGCCGGAGGCAATTGTGAAAGTAACAAAGTGAAGACAAATTATTGCGGTTGTTCCGCAGCACTGACACACCTGCGTGAAGCCGACGAAGCGTGAAGCCATTACGAGCTGGCAACTGAAATCTAACTTCACCCGACACCTCATATAATACAACGCGGGTTACCTGTAGAGCCGCCGTCCTTCACCAATACAACGAAAACCTCAGTGTATTGCGGACTTTGAAAAATTTCACGGTCAGGGTGTTTCCTATATCGCAGAAGGGACTAGATTTACTGTCCCGAGTTCCATAGCCCATTGCGGTTGTTCCCCAGCCAGCATGATGCCTTTTCCGTGATTTCACTAAGCCTCTTCTGTGCCCATGTTCTCGACTTTCCCTTCAGCCCCAACAGTTTCAATAAATCATACACTGACGCTGCCACGAGCCCTCTTGCACCCACCTCAACAGCCATGACCCTTGCAGCGAACCCATCGTGTCTCAGATCCGCAGCCAAATCACTATGCTTTGCCGCTGTGAACGAATGCCGCTCGTCCAATCTGGATTCAAATGACACGGTCAGTTCAATCAATATAACCTGCTGCGATGAAGAAGAATGCAGTACTATTTACGGCCGTCTTAGAGATTTTCTGAAATTCTGTGACTATGCCCCTCGTCCAGGTAGGTATGCCGCCATCTCCCAGTCATTTGTACAGTCAAGAAGGGATGGTAAACTGTTACATGATTTACTAGGCTTGGGGTGTGCTGACTTTCCTGCTCTCAGAAAGTATGTATTTGCGGTGCTTGACCTGACTTTGCTTTTCGCCTTCATCCTTGCCAGGTCTATTGTCGCAACCAGCTCACATAGCACTTTGTTGTGGCGCCATGTGTATCGCCCTTGCCCCAATGACATCTTGCAAGCTGAGAGCACGTGTTCAAGTGTCTGCCTTTCCTGGCACAAGGGGCACTGATCATCGACCGACTTTCCCCATCTCACAAAGTTTGTGGCCGATGGCAGGAGGTCATACATTGATCTAATAATGAAGCTGAGCCTGAGAGGTGCCAAATGCCGTATATCATTCCATGTCAAGGACCTTTGCAGGGCTTCTTCCCATGTAGTCCATTGGCCTTGTTGGGCCTGCTGCACCGCTTTTTGCAACCTTTTATCATTCTCAGCTCTTCATATCTCCAGAACTACCATGTCTCTGCGCTCCCTGCTTGATGCCTTGGACCACCGGCGGATGTTTCAATTTCCAAATGCCCGTCTGTGTGTATCCTATCACCTTCCTTAGCTTGAGCGACTCTTGAGCAGCATCAACAGATTCATCCACTTTCCACTTCCTTCCCGTTTTCGGTGTGGGCTGAACGGACTTAACCACGTGATCTGCTGACTCGCGCAGCATCATTGTAAGCCTTGCCTTTCCCACTTTGTACTCTTCAACAACTGACTTGTGAGGAAGCGCTAGTTTTGGCTCTTTGCAGTACAGTGCTACGTTTGACAGATCTGGTGGTACCCCTAGCCATTTCCTCATGAACTTGTTGACCTTCTGCTCTATAGCTTCCACTGTACTGGTGCTTATTTCATATATAAGCAGTGGCCACAGCAATTTAGGTATCAACATGAAATGGAGGCACCTCAGTTTGAACTTTCCTAGGAGTCTGCTTTGGTCTATGATATGTAGCCCTCTGGCTGCTATTTTTATTGTCTGTTGTACTGCCTTCGAGTTTTTCAAGGAGGCATCGTACACCCTGCCAAGACTTTTAACAAGTTAATCAATGACAATAGGGATTCTTTGATTGGAAACCATGAATATGACCTCCGCTATCTTCTATTTCCCGACTGATAGGCTTCTACACAGGTTTGAAGCTCATTCTGCATCAGCTGACTAGTTCATCCAGGCGTGCTAACATTCTTCGTGTCTGGTGTTCATCTGAAGTCAGAATTGTTGTGTCATCCATGAATGCGTTGAGCGGTGGCATGTGACACATTCCACTGAGCTTTGGACCTATAGCCACTCTTTCAGCCGCATTGAGGATTACCTGCATCGCCAACACGAACAACACGAATAGTATGGGAGAGATGGTACATCCCATAGCAATTCCAACTTGAAGGTCAATCCACTTCGTTGTGTACTCTCTGGTTGAAAATCTGACAGAGAATCCTGCGAGATACAGCCTCAGCATTGCTGCTATTTCTTTTGGAACATGATTCATTTCTAGGGCCTGCCACAACATCTGGTGTGGAACGGATCCATAAGCATTTGCTAGATCCAACCAGATTACATGGAGGTTTGTTCTGTCTGACTTTGCCTTCTGAATTGCTTCCCAGATCACTGTGGCATGCTTTAGACACCCTAGTGTACCTGGGATACCTCCATTCTGGATGGTAGTTTCAATGTACCCATTTACAGGAGGTATGTGGTGAGCCTTTTTTCCATCACTGAGAAGAATATCTTCCCTTCCACATTAAGTAGTGAGATTGGCCTGAACTGACTGATGTCTGTGGCATTTTGTTCCTTTTGGATGAAGACTCCGTTTGTCTTTCTCCTTTCCTTGGCTTACAAGCTGGGTTTTCCACGCATTCTTCAGTAAACGGAGCAGACGTTTGAGCACCTCAGGGCATCTCTTATACACAACATATGGGACACCATTAGGACCTGGAGCTGACTTGCACCGTGCTTTCTGGACAATGCTTTCTACTTCTTGCATTGTTGGGGGCTTGGTGTTGAATTCAGCTCCTGGCTTACTAGGCCATCTAAGGCATGCCACGCTGTTGAGCGGCTCATCTTTGCGACCATCTAAATAGGTAATTCTAAGGTGTTCTTCCAGATCTTCTTTCCCGATGTTTAGTGTTCCAAACCGTGGCTGTTCAAACAGTTCTTTGGCAAACTTGAAGGGCTCCCCGAAGAATATTTCCCTATCCCTCTGTGTCTTCCTTCTCCTCCTGCACAACCTTTCTGCTCTGCAAAGGGCATTATGCTGGCCTTTCAGGTGCTCCCTGTGACAAAATGGGGCGATCATCCTCGATCTTTATTTTACTCCGGCAATATCGGTACATTGGTGGTACTGATTTTATTGTGTGCTTTCATTTGTCGCACTTTCTTTCTTTCTTTTTCTGCTTGTGTAGCAGATTTATTTTATTTTTACATTCATTATTATGATTATTATTCTTTTTTAATGTTAAAAACGTACTTTAATTATGATGATTATTGCAAATGTAATATTACTTTTATAATGATAAATGCCTTAATTATGCTTAAAGTAAATGTGAGAATGAAAGGATATAGTATATATGATGAGAGAGAGAGGAAGGGCAGAATGTCAGACGGGCCTGCGTGCCCAATTCTTAACCCTTTGAAAATAAAGTTCGTTCGTTCGCTCGTTCGTTCGTTCGTTCGATATTATGTATTTTCCTTTTTACACCCTTCTCAGGGATAAGTAGACATGTCTGGTTGTTATCCATTTCTCCCTGCGTTGCAAGGAGTGGCAGCTACCTAACCATGTTGGCTATCGTGGGCGCAGCGATATCAGTAAACAGATTAACACGTAAATCCCATCAGTGCAGTGTTTAATCACTGATAAGACGAGGGTACGCTCATCACCAAAGCTTGGAATACGGGGAGGCAAGTGATGGACAGACACAGATAAGAGATTACTTTCTGATAAAAGTATTGATTGTTACATTGTGAACACGTTGTTATAAGAGTTTACCAACATGTTTGTAAGTTTGTACTGATGCGTGATGCCATATGATGATGGATGGTATCCGCATGTCTGGTTTTGTGTAGTGTGCAGATGTGTTCAGTCAAAACAATGTTCATACAAAAATAACAGGGCAATCCACATAGGACGTCAGTAAACTCACGACGTATAAAGTCAATGATTCTTGAAACAGCCGTTGACGTTTTTCTTCATTATTTATTGTGGACGCCACAGTGACAAAATGGTTACGCGAATATGTAGACACATCAAACAGTCATTATCACAGCAACATTCAATACAGCAATAGACGGTAGACAGCATTACAATGATGAGTCAGATGCATGTTATATTTTCATAGTGCTGTAAATGTAGTCAGGTGGAAAACTCCATCCTTTTCTATAACAGCCAGGAGATAACCAGATGTATGAGATCAGTTCACTCTCCTTAATCTGACTTCAGCAAGACAGACACGTCTGCCGAAGTATAAATAATGTCCTCAAAAATATCCTCTAGATAACAAAGGTTTTTCAAACCCAGTTCAGGTAACCAAGTAGCAAGTAATAGTCCTTGGGACCTGCATCAACCGATGCAGCACAATACAGCGACATGTGAGCTAGGAAAACATCTAGTGACGACGACTTTCGAAGACAGGCTATGAGCCAGAAATCGTTCACGACCAAAAATCGATAGAGTTAATGAAAATGTTAATTTACCTTGCCTTCCGGAAATACACAGAAATATTATGCCTCCCGGCATGTGCAAATACACTAGAGGTATTATCTCGAATAAACGAAATATCCATAAGAGGACTACACATCCCTGACAGAACAAAAAATAGCGGAGATCCCCTCTTCAACGAGGCATCTCTTTCGCCATTCCAAATCGCTCACTCCACTAGTGGTGGGCGGAAACCGATCGACCAAAAAAAACAAGACAAGTCATGCGCAGTCCAGCGCAAAATGACCACAGCTCAAAAACTCAACTGCATTCAACCAACGCGAGAAGACAAATGCTTACCGAGAAAAGTAACTATAAATTTCAAGCAGTTGTTGCCCTTGCGTTATAAAATAGATATTGTAATAAAATGATGTTGCGAGAATTTATCACGCAACAGTACCCAAGGGCAAGCGGATGTGTACAACCCATTTTCAGAAAAGTAATGTTTGAAATTTTGCATTAGCTGAGTCACGCAACATATTCAAATCAGATTGGCTGATCCTGTGAAGTGCGCATAACAAATGCGTGGGAAGACAGTGAATATAATCTGAGCATTTTCTCAAGCTATTTCACTTGAGAAATCGCTCGCCAAGATACCAGACCTTGCTACAGTGAAGAATTAGAATTCAGAATTCCTTCTTAACATACCGGATACCTTTCAGTGGAGAATTTTGAACGGACTTTCATAGCCCAGGAAATCTCTTTCATATTAAATAAGGAAACCGGGACTGAGGAAACTGAAGGACCATACACAAAGTCAGAGAGGGAACTTATTAAATTAACGACACCCCAGACGCGTGTAAGAGGCCGAGTCAAGTCTCTTTTATTCATCTGAGCAAAAAGTCTTGGAGCCAGGATTGGCGTAAGTTGTGATTTATATTTCATATTTTATTACTAACATGTGAACTAACATATATATATATATATATATATATATATATATATATATATATATATATATATATATATATATATATATATATATATATATATATATGTATATATATATATATATATATGTGTGTGTGTGTGTGTGTGTGTGTGTGTGTGTGTGGGTGTATTACCGTGTGAATTTTAATATGTGAAACTCGCTAGTGGATGTCAAAGTAATTTGAGGCTGGCAACTTCAGCGTATAGAATGATGATTCATGAACCACCACTGCAAGGGCTGGCGATTGCTTTATTGCTAGTTGCGTAAAGAGAACTAAAAGCATAAAGTAGACCCAGGTTTCATACGAAGCAGGGAACGAAAGATGAGGGAAATGATGTACATTTTAAGTATAATACTTACATTTTCAGAGCAGTGTAAATGTTCATATAAACGTATTCACTTTAAAATTAATGAAAGTTTCAAACTTTTCAAATCAGTGTAAAACATAAATGAAAACATATTCATTTTATATTGTGAACACTTTTCAATCAGTGAAGATATATATGTAAACAGACTCTATCTGTATTATAACCTTTTCATTTAAATATAAGGTAACTATGAAAGCTAATCTATTTAAATGTAAAGAAAATTTTATCCCAAAGGGATTAAATTTAATTCTCATCGAGGGTAAATTCTGAGTTAATTGGGATGGTGGTATGGGAAGATAGGAACCCATAACTATGGGGTGGAAAACGCCATACTCAGAAGAGCGTTTCGTTCTATTCTTTTACCATAGTTATTGGTGGTACCAGCAGAAAGTACCATTTTTGGAACAAGAAGGGAACAGTGGCCTAATCTTTAAGACGAAGGACCCACGTGGTAGACTTTCCTTGACATTTCTGGGAAACGAGCTACACCCGACAACCTTGATCAGAGACGAGCGTGAGCAGAGGGAAAAGAACCAACCCATAAGAAAAAGCAGAACCGTCATTGGCAGCTAAGTTCAAATCTGTGCTGCCACTTGAACTTCTTATAACATTTCACATTCCATAAAGACTGTGAAGATAACTTTTCTTGATCCATAACTATTCAAATTATTTTCCAACTGTTAAAATTTAAATGATTATTAAATTTTGTTATTTGTAATTATACAAATTTAACTGCGATTTAATCATTTTAAAGTCACTGCAAGTTTGTCTCAGTCAATTTACTACACACACTCTAACAGAGCTATACTAGAATAATAAGAATTCCACTGAGTAAATCATGGGTGGGGGCTTAACGAGCTGAAATTAATAAGTACTTAGATCCTTCACAAAAACGTCGGCAGAATTACAGAGTTAACATACTCAGCTAAAGCAGTATTGTTCTCGCTTATTCTGAATATCTTGTGAGGACTCCCTGGAGATAGAACCGTTTTGTTTCTTCTATTTACAAATCTGCCAAGAGTAATCTTGTACGAAGGTAGACACATTTGAAGCCCATATTAGATACTCTTGAGTTTTGGTCACTGTTGAACCACTTCTGCAAAGCAGAGATGGCAATACCGACACACTCCCAAACCTGTCGTAACCCTTCCTTCTCTGTGGCCACTGCATTCTTCAACAGTTTTCGGGCATGCTTCTTCTGTTTCCTGATTTCTTCCATTTTAATTTGTCTTCTACTTTTTTTGCGGTGGATTACTTTCACTTGCCTCCCTGACCCCAAACACTTTGCGACAGTGAAGATATATTATGTCGCCGAAGATTTCCAGCTTCTTCTCCAACGTTATCTGCTTCAGGTTGCTATCCAACTCTTTTGCCAAGAATTATTTAATTGTTAATAACTTTTAAAACCTAATTGAGTATTAAATTTGTTACTTATTTCTATCTAAATTTAAAGTTGATTTAATCACTTTGAATGTGTTGTATCCGTATGTCTCAGTCCATTTCTTAAATGCACTCAAACAGAGCTATAAGTAATAATTAGAGGAATTTCACTGAATTAACTCAGCTGGAGGCTTGAACGAGCTAACGAATTATAAGATAACCCTATCCATCACAAAAGTTGACGGCAGATAGTAGAGTTAACGTGCTCAGCAAATGAAGTATTGTTCTCGCTTTTCTGAATATCTTGTAAACACTCCCTGGAGGTATGTCGTGAGAAATTCTAATCCACATATATAAATTAAAACGTAAATGTAAAGCCTAACAAATAAATTTAATAAAAGGAAAGAAGAATGGTAAAGAACAGTGCTGTCACAATGACTGTACTCGAAATCCCCCTTGTTTTCTCCTTCGTCTGCAAATTGTAACGTTTCACGTTGATAGTAAAAGCCTACTGCTTCAATACCCGCTTTCTACGATAAAACGTGTACTGCCTTTCTAAGAAAAACCTTGAGATACGCAAGCTGACCTATATTAAATATTCCATTCATGTCATTTTATACACTAAGTTACCATAAACGAAAGACAGATGGACTAAGGATAGAAAGAAAGGGAGGGGCTGAAAGCCGGAACGCAGGCAATACTACCACAGTCTCGCGATACACAATTACTACCATCACGCGTGTAAGGCCACAAGCACTAGCTTTTTTTTCTTTCAAATCGACAGTGATAAAAAACACTACCCATACGAGTTAGGTTTTAAAAACTTACAAAACGCTTTATTAGGAAACATGACATTATACTGGTTTACGTTTGAAAACATTACAGTACCTAGACACCCACATCGTATTCGAAGTGAACAGGAGGTAGAAGAAAATGCATATTTTGAACGCAGCCCCTTAGCCCCATTAAATTTATATATTTGGGTTCCTTAGGACTTGCTGACAAAGAATATGTTAAACGTTACGCAAATAGTCTAAGAATTAACAAATTATAGCCAAAAGAAATAGTGAGGGATGTCAGACAACACCAAAATCAGAATCGCCCAGTGGCAGATTTTCACACCACCATTGTACGGGAAATAGGCTGACATGTTACCTCCTATTTGATTGGCGGAAAGTAAATGTAAGGCTAAACACGATTAGTCGGGCTATAAATATTGATTCTTTGTTGTTAGGGAAACGTGAGTAAGGGTACTTTTTTTGGAAAAGCTGTGTAAACATGGCACGATTGGTTAGACCCGCCAATATAGTCAATCAGAGGCGTCAGGTCAGCACCACATTTTCAAATAAACTTACTAAAGAACCAGTGCGTTGAGCGCCAGTGCATATTTTTCTAAATAAAAGCCTGGGACATCGGCAGATCGAAATTGTGCTATATTCATTGCCAGTCAACGTAACTGTGTATTATTCCATGAATTGTGGTAAGCTTGAAATAATTGATATCTTTTTAATGAAAATTGAATGTAAATTGATAATTTATGTCTGTATATATGTGTGGTTCAGTAGCGAACATGAGGTAAAGCCTATATAGTGCTCCAACCTGAACAGAAGGTGTCGGAGGAAAGTAAAACTACATGGAATTGCCAAACAGTACACTGACACCTATCTTATTGACTAGAAAGAAATAATGCTGGAATTGCAGAGGCGTAGTAACCATTAGGGAGGAGTATACTGGTGAAAATTGTTTCAGATGAAGATAGCAGTTGGCCTACCGCTCTGAACTCAGTGTTTGTTATGTATTGTGTTCAGTCTGGAAATTTATTATAAATTAGTTCTGAAATAGGAGGTACAACCTTCTTGTTTCAGGGACCGTGGTCTAAAGTTATTGAGCAGCACCTGGTCTGAGCTTTGATAAACCTAGAGGCTGACAGCATACTCCTGGGTCCAGATAGTGACCAGTGAGGTGTCTCCAGAACACAGGGAGGCTATCGAGCAGAGGAGTCTTTCCTGCCGCCATCACGAAAGATAAGCGTCTGTGGCCAGAGGAGCTCAACATTATCCCCCCCCCCCCTCAAAATCTGACTTTATAATAAAACAGAGGGAAAATACAGTGTTTAAATTGATAGGAACTGTGAACTTTTCCCCATACTATTCCCAAGATAAACAAACACTTGAAGTCATGATGACATATAACAACATAGCTTGAAAAAACAAAACCAGTATTACCTCATATTACTACTACACAACTGACACACATAGGATAATATTAATAAAATATGTCACTACAAGGTTCATATTGATAAATTCTGTACATATAAATTGTAATTACAATTGATTGTGATTCCTGGTTCACTTTGTATTTGAATCAGGACACATATTTTAGTGAAAGTAATTAATACATATTTATATTTGAAAATTTACCAGTGCCTCATTTAAGATAGTCTTATAGATTGTTAAATGTGTGTGAGTGTCACAGTGTTGTCAAGTGTGGTGGAATAAATTAAATTGTTTATCTGTCTGTTGTTGTTGTGACTTACACTTCATCATATACATACCCTAGACATTTAACGTAGCATCACAATATTCCAAAATAATTCTGACTGAGTTATAATGTGGTAGCAAGTAAGGTTATCTGTAAAACACTACACCTATTAGATACAGATACCTTCACAGCTGATCTCAGTAAGTACACTAAGTCCCCTATAAATATTTATAACATCCCGCTTTACCACATATATTGGGGTCTCGCTCCAGGGATATTGAACTTTCTCCTGTTATAGATATTGGGAATAATAAGAATTAAAAGGTATCCTTGGGTGGAAATAAATAAGGTTGAGCTAAAAGTGCCTGTAGTGTCCTTAGATAATTATTGAAAGATTGAATTGTTTACAATTGCATGTTAGACAATGGCCGACTTGGCAAAATTTCGATCTGCTGCTGTACAGACTGCGAAAGAGTTAGGAATGGACGGGCAAATTATGATTGCTTATGTCACTGATGAATGTGACAAATATATTGAACGGGAAGAAAGAAGATTAGAAAAAGAGGCCGAAAGAAAGTTAGAGGCTGAGACTAAGAGGTTGCAGATTGAGGCTGAGGCTACGAGGTTGCAGATTGAGGCTGAGGCTAAGAGGTTGCAGATTGAGGCTGACAAAGAGGCTAAAGCATTGGAAGCCGAGGAAAGAAGACAGGCTGCAGAAAGAGAAGAGAAGAAATTAGCTGCAGAAAGGGAAGCAGAAGAAAGAAGATTGACTGCAGAGAGAGGGAAGCAGAAAAGGAGGAGAAGAGATTACAAAGGGAACATGAGTTACGACTAAGGGAGTTTGAGTTTCAAGGCCATGCTCCTGAAAATGGTGCCAGTCCCTTTACCTCTGATGCCACTGCTAGCCAGGGAGCCTCAACCTCAGCTATGAATTTTCATTTAGATCATTTTGTTGAGAAAGACGATGATATTGAGAGCTATCTAAATAGATATGAACTATTAGCTACCACATATGGGTTAGAGAGAGAAAGGTGGAGCTTAAAGTTATCTCAAGGTCTTCGTGGGGCAGCTTATGAAGTTTTTTGCCAAAATGAGCAGAGGTGATCAGGAAAATTATGACATGTTAAAGCAGGCTCTTTTGTTAAGATATGAAAAGAACGCAGAATTTTATAGGAAAAAATTTAGGAATGCTAAAATACTGTCAGGTGAAACCTATCACCAGTTCTCTGCACGGTTAGAGACATACTTGGAGAAATGGACTTCTCTGGGGAAAACCCAAGATCTTAAGGAAATGGTCCTTATAGAACAACTAAGAGAGTCCATGGCTCCAGACCTGAGAAAGTTTCTCATGGAACAAGGTGCAGAGAGGCTGGGTGAGTTGCTAAATGTTGCTGAAAGTATCAAGCGGCTCAGGCAGAGGTATCAGGTAATAAAAAGAAACAGGTAGAAAATTTTAGGGCACCACAGAACTTTAATAAATTTGATCCTAGAGATCAAAACAAAGGTAAGCACCAATTTGATAGGCCACGGTATGACAATAAAAATAAAACCCCACAATTCGATGAAAGGAAATATGATGAAAGAAAATCTTTCAACCAAGGAAAAAGGTGGTGTAAAATTGTAAGATGAACAATCATGACACTGACCGTTGCAGAAGGAACCCTATAGTTATGGCCACCCTTCAGGTCAGGTCGACCTCAAGACAGGAGGAGGATATTATGTTAGATACCACTCCAGAAGAGATGAGGAAGGCACAGGCTGGGGATAAGACCCTCAAGCCTTGTTTCAGGAAATTGTCAACTTGTCATACTACTCCAGGCAAGGGAGATTTTTACATGAAAAACAAGTTGATGTATAGGAAGACTGGAGCTAGATCCAAAGGTCAGGGACAGCTGGTACTTCCTAAAAGATATAGGGCAGAATTAATAAGGAGCCTACATGTGAAACCAGATGGGGACCATGAGAAGATAGGTACCATCATCCAAAAGGTGGCCCACAATTATTATTGGCCCAAGGCAAGGTGGGACATTGAGAATTTTGTAGAAAGGTGTAGCATAGCACATGAGGGAACACCCACAAGTGGGAACATTGATCAGGACCTGGAATGGCCACGGGGCAACCGTAGGCCTGACAATAAAAAGAAATATAAATTTGATAAAGTGGACCAAATGGAATGGGAAGCCCCTTTTCACGGACAAACTTCAATTAACTGTTTTACAATGGCCACTATGCAGAGAGTGCAAAAAGAAGTCTTACCCCAGGATAAGCCGAAAATCCCTCAATCGGACTTAAACAAACTGGAGGAAGAAGATGTAGAGAGGAAATCTCTCATCAAGAATTCTAAGTGGGGAGAAAGCCCCAAGAGAAAAATTGGTAGCGGTCGTTTTGTGCATGAAAATTCTGGGAAGAAAAATCATCACTATAGCGCTTCTAGTGGAAGAGACCATACCGGTGCATGGACAAATAGGTCCACAAAATTAAAAGTCCATATGTAGCTCTGTTAAGAACGTGGACTGATGAAAAGGCAGAGGAAAATATTACATCCTCATACCAATATGTGAATGAGCTGACCACTCGTTTAAAAAACTGGCTGGAAACTTGCCAATGAAAATTTGAAACAAGCCAGGAAGAAACATGCTGCCTATTATAACAGGAAAGCTAAAGACAGAGATTTGGCTGTGGGAGAGAAGGTACTGCTTCTTCTACCCGGTAGTCAGAATAAGTTACAAATTGGATGGCAAGGTCCATATACAGTTCTAGAGAAGGTGTCTAGAACAAATTATAAGATAGATAAGAAGGGGAAAGAAAAAATCTATCATGTGAATCTCCTGAAGAAATATTTGGAAAGAGAACATCAGGAAGAGACACACTTGTTGACCTTGTCCATTGCCATGGAGATGAAAAAGGAACCACTTTCATCATTTGAATATCCATTACACCCCTGTGAGACAGCGGCACAGGTGAAAATCAGTACACATTTAACGAAAACTCAGAAAGAGAGAGTGCAACAGGTTCTAGATAATCATGCAGAGGTGTTAACAGACCGACCAGGGCATACAAACTTATTGGAATATGATATGAAGCTGATAGACCCCACACCTGTCTGTATGAAACCCTATTCGATTCCTTTTGCTAAGGAGAAAGCTTTGAAGGAAGAGATAGACTATTTGTTGAAGGAAGGAATTATTTCACACAGTGAATCTTCGTATAGTTCCAGTGTTGTACTCTTAAGGAAGCCCTCTGGAGAACATAGACTCTGTATAGATTACAGGAAACTGAATGCTATTACAGAAGGACAGGTGGATCCATTGCCGGATACAAATCAGCTGTTTGCCAGACTAAATAAAGCTAAATATTTCTCAAAAGTGGATCTGAGTAAAGGATACTATCAGATTCCAGTAAAGCCTGAGGTTAGACCATACCTAACTTTTAGTACCTCAGAAGGACACTATGAGTTTAACAGATTGCCATTTGGATTAAAGAATGCGCCTAGTGTCTTCTCTAGAATGATGAGAAAATTATTGGACCCTCTGAATAATCCATGTATCACAAATTTCATGGATGATATCCTTATAGCAACAGAAACATTTGGGAACACATTGACTCTCTGAACATGCTGTTTAATCGACTTAGGGAAGCGAATTTAACAGCCCGACCAACCAAATGTTGCGTTGGATGTAAAGAATTGGAATTCTTGGGACACACAGTTTATCAGGGAAACATGACCCCTGACCCAAAGAATTTAGAGAAACTAAAGAAAGCCCCGAGACCACAAACCAAGAAAGACGTGAGATCCTTTGTCTCATTATGTGGTTTCTACCAAAAGTATATCAAAAACTTTAATTCCATATGTGCACCGTTAACTGATTTGACACGTAAGGGAAATCCAGATCGAATTACATGGACACCACAATGTGAAATGGCTTACCAGGAATTGAAGGAAAAGCTCACAAGCAAACCTATTTTGAAATTACCTGACTTAAGTCAGGAATTCATTGTAAGGACTGATGCCAGTAATATTGGGTTAGGTGCAACTCTGCTACAGAAATCAGATGCATTGGATGGGGAATTAAGCCCAGTGGCATATGCTAGCAGAAAGTTGAATAAAGCTGAAACCAATTACTCAACTAGCGAAAAGGAATGTCTTGCAATAATATGGGCGATAAAGAAATTCAATATTTATCTGTATGGGAAGGCATTTAAGTTGCAAACGGATCACAAACCTTTGTCGTTTCTAGCACAGGCTAGACATGAGAATTCTAGATTACTCCGTTGGTCATTATTGATGCAGCCATTTGAGTTTAGCATAGAGTATATAAGTGGAAAAACAAATCTGGGAGCGGATTTTTTAAGCCGCCATCCGTGTGATGAGAATCACCCTAAACGCCAGGAAAAATAAGAAATTTCTCTATGTGTATATAGAATTATAGACTGACATATAACGTCTGTTTTAAGTGGGGAGGATTTGTCGTGAGAAATTCTAATCCACATATATAAATTAAAACGTAAATGTAAAGCCTAACAAATAAATTTAATAAAAGGAAAGAAGAATGGTAAAGAACAGTGCTGTCACAATGACTGTACTCGAAATCCCCCTTGTTTTCTCCTTCGTCTGCAAATTGTAACGTTTCACGTTGATAGTAAAAGCCTACTGCTTCAATACCCGCTTTCTACGATAAAACGTGTACTGCCTTTCTAAGAAAAACCTTGAGATACGCAAGCTGACCTATATTAAATATTCCATTCATGTCATTTTATACACTAAGTTACCATAAACGAAAGACAGATGGACTAAGGATAGAAAGAAAGGGAGGGGCTGAAAGCCGGAACGCAGGCAATACTACCACAGTCTCGCGATACACAATTACTACCATCACGCGTGTAAGGCCACAAGCACTAGCTTTTTTTTCTTTCAAATCGACAGTGATAAAAAACACTACCCATACGAGTTAGGTTTTAAAAACTTACAAAACGCTTATTAGGAAACATGACATTATACTGGTTTACGTTTGAAAACATTACAGTACCCAGACACCACATCGTATTCGAAGTGAACAGGAGGTAGAAGAAAATGCATATTTTGAACGCAGCCCCTTAGCCCCATTAAATTTATATATTTGGGTTCCTTAGGACTTGCTGACAAAGAATATGTTAAACGTTACGCAAATAGTCTAGGAATTAACAAATTATAGCCAAAAGAAATAGTGAGGGATGTCAGACAACACCAAAATCAGAATCGCTCAGTGGCAGATTTTCACACCACCATTGTACGGGAAATAGGCTGACATGTTACCTCCTATTTGATTGGCGGAAAGTAAATGTAAGGCTAAACACGATTAGGCGGGCTATAAATATTGATTCTTTGTTGTTAGGGAAACGTGAGTAAGGGTACTTTTTTTGGAAAAGCTGTGTAAACATGGCACGATTGGTTAGACCCGCCAATATAGTCAATCAGAGGCGTCAGGTCAGCACCACATTTTCAAATAAACTTACTAAAAAACCAGTGCGTTGAGCGCCAGTGCATATTTTTCTAAATAAAAGCCTGGGACATCGGCAGATTGAAATTGTGCTATATTCATTGCCAGTCAACGTAACTGTGTATTATTCTATGAATTGTGGTAAGCTTGAAATATTTGATATCTTTTTAATGAAAATTGAATGTAAATTGATAATTTATGTCTGTATATATGTGTGGTTCCACCCGTGTGTTACCGGGGCCCGAAAGGGGAGCAAAGAATAGTAACACTGTCCCCTGCCAAGCATGTCGTAGAAAGCGACTAAGGAGGGTTGGGCATGGGGCCGGTTACCCCATCCTGTAAAAAATTTAAACCACAAAAAACTTCAACAAATATGGACAAGTCAAATAAGAAAATAAAACACAGCCATCCAAGACAGGGGAAGGTCCTCTCGCGGGGAGGCGTATGATGCAACACAGAGAAAGCCGAAAGGAGTCTGTGTTGCTGACTAACCTTCTTTCTTCTAGGAGAACTTCCAGATTTGGCACCTGGAATGTTCGGACATTAAACGAACAAGGGAAAGTGGCGCAAGTGGCAGCAGAAATGAGGGAATACAAAATCGAGGTTTTGGGAATGTGTGAAACAAAGTGGAAGGGGGTAGACAGGAAGAAACTCATCACAGGTGAATTGGTGCTGTCCTCAGGACATGAAGACGAAAGTTCATACCACAGTGAAGGGGTAGCTCTTATGTTATCTAAAGAAGCACAGAAAGCACTCATTGAATGGGAAGCTGTTGGACCCAGAATAATAACAGCTACTTTCAAAACAGCTAAAAAAGAAAATTCATGTAAATGTCATCCAATGTTATGCACCAACTAATGACAAAGAAGAGTCTGTGAAAGAAGCATTTTATACTAAACTACAGGAAATTATGGATAAAGTAAAAAGAAGAGACATCACAATTTTGATGGGTGACATGAATGCAAAGATAGGTACAGTCAACACCGGATTTGAAGAAGTCATGGGAAAACATGGGCTAGGAGTAATGAATGAAAATGGAGAACTATTCGCAAACTTCTGTGCTTCAAATCAACTGGCTATAGGAGGAAGCATGTTTCCACATAAGAGAATACACAAGGCAACATGGATATCACCAGATCATAGAACAGAAAATCAGATTGATCATATATGCATAAACAAGAAGTTTAGATCATCATTGCAGGATGTAAAGGTATACAGAGGAGCAGATGTGGCATCAGATCACCATCTTCTGATAGCCAAAATAAAAATGAAACTCAAGAGATATGCAACAATGCAAAATTATAGACAACAGTATAATGTAGGACAGCTAAGAAATCAAGAAACAAGAGACAAATTTGCGGTCACAGTATCCAACAAATTCCAAGTGCTCCAACAGCTGGAAGATGTAGAGAATACAGAAGACTATTGGCAGCAGGTCAAAACTGTATGGAAGGAGACATGTGAAGAAATACTGGGGAAAAGGGAAAGACAACAAAAAGCATGGATAACAACAGAAACCATCAATAAGATAAAAGACAGAAAAAACAAGAAAGCAGAGTTAAACACAAGCAAAACCAGAAGTTCCAAAGCCAAGGCTCAAGAAGTGTACACAGAAGCAAACAAAGAAGTAAAAAGAAGTATCAAAAGAGACAAGAGGAAGTATATTGAGGAGTTGGCAAGAGAGGCAGAAGATGCTGCAGCCAAAGGAAATATGAGAGAACTGTATAGCAGCACAAAGAAGCTAACAGGGAAATACAAGCAAACAAGTTGCCTCATAAAAGACAAGAATGGGAAACTGCTCAGCAATATACAAGAGCAAATGAAGAGGTGGACAGAATATTTTGGGGACCTTCTCAATAGACCAGCTCCACAAAACCCGCCGGACATCCAGCCAGCAGAAGAAGAGCTACAAATTAACGGTGAAAGACCAACGAAGGAAGAAATAAAGAAAGCCATAAAGCTTCTAAGAGATGGAAAAGCGTCTGGACCTGATGGCATTCCAGCAGAGGCCATCAAAGCAGATATCGACACGGCTACAGAGATGTTATATAAATTACTTGGTAAAGTCTGGGAAAAGGAAGAGATACCAGCAGAATGGAAGGAAGGATATCTGGTTAAGTTGCCTAAGAAGGGAAATTTACAAGAGTGCACAAATTATAGAGGAATAATGTTACTATCAGTGCCAGGAAAAGTATTAAACAGGATTATCCTTGAGAGATTAAAAGAGTCCATAGACAAGAAACTGAGAGATGAACAAGCAGGTTTTCGACAAAACAGATCATGTACAGACCAGATAGCCACTTTGAGAATAATAGTTGAACAAAGTCTGGAATGGAATTCACCACTATACATCGGATTTGTGGACTACGAAAAGGCATTTGACAGTGTAGACAGAGAATCACTTTGGAAATTGTTGAGGCATTATGGAGTTCCCCTGAAGATCATTAATTTAATAAAGAAAACATATGAAGACATGACATGCAGAGTTCTTCACGAAGGACAGCTTACAGAACCGTTTGGGATAAGAACAGGAGTGCGACAGGGATGCCTCTTGTCTCCATTTCTTTTCTTGCTGGCAATAGATTGGGTTATGAGATCATCGGCAACACACAACAGAAATGGAATCCAGTGGACTCTGACTAAGCAGTTGGATGATCTGGATTTTGCTGATGACTTGGCTCTTCTGTCCCATAGCCGTAATCAGATGCAGGACAAATTGAAAACACTTGATGAGAGGTCACAGCAATTGGGTCTGAAAATACACAGGGAAAAGACAAAAATAATGCGAATAAATGCAGGTAATGATAACAGGGTTGAACTTGAAGAAACACCAATACAAGATGTAGAATCATACACATATCTTGGCAGTAATATAGACAAAGTTGGAGGGACAGACAGCGATATCAAAATAAGAATACAAAAGGCAAGAGGAGCTTTCATTGCATTGGGAAATATATGGAGATCAAGAGAAATAGGATCCAACACGAAAATAAGAATCTTCAACTCAAATGTGAAGTCAGTCCTATTGTATGGCTCAGAGACATGGAGAACAACAAAGACAACAACCAAAAAGCTACAGACTTTCATAAATGGGTGCTTGCGTAGAATAGAGGGATTAAAATGGTATGACAAGGTTACCAACGTGGAACTGATGACAAGAACTAGACAAGTGCCAGTGGAACAAGAAATGAGAAGAAGACGATGGCGATGGATAGGACACACACTGAGAAAACCTGTTGATAGCATTACAAGGCAGTCCTTGTTCTGGAACCCCCAGGGCAAGAGAGGCAGAGGAAGACCAAGAAGTACATGGAGAAGAGAGTTGGAAACAGAGGTGAAAATGATGAGGAGAACATGGAAAGAACTTGAGATGATGGCACGTGACAGGAGGACTTGGCATGTGTTTGTTGAAGGCCTATGCTCCTGTGGGAGTGGAGGGTTATGAATATGTGTGGTTCAGTAGCGAACATGAGGTAAAGCCTATATAGTGCTCCAACCTGAACAGAAGGTGTCGGAGGAAAGTAAAACTACATGGAATTGCCAAACAGTACACTGACACCTATCTTATTGACTAGAAAGAAATAATGCTGGAATTGCAGAGGCGTAGTAACCATTAGGGAGGAGTATACTGGTGAAAATTGTTTCAGATGAAGATAGCAGTTGGCCTACCGCTCTGAACTCAGTGTTTGTTATGTATTGTGTTCAGTCTGGAAATTTATTATAAATTAGTTCTGAAATAGGAGGTACAACCTTCTTGTTTCAGGGACCGTGGTCCTAAAGTTATTGAGCAGCACCTGGTCTGAGCTTTGCTGAACCTAGAGGCTGACAGCATACTCCTGGGTCCAGATAGTGACCAGTGAGGTGTCTCCAGAACACAGGGAGGCTATCGAGCAGAGGAGTCTTTCCTGCCGCCATCACGAAAGATAAGCGTCTGTGGCCAGAGGAGCTCAACATTATGCCCCCCCCCCCCCCCTCAAAATCTGACTTTATAATAAAACAGAGGGAAAATACAGTGTTTAAATTGATAGGAACTGTGAACTTTTCCCCATACTATTCCCAAGTTAAACAAACACTTGAAGTCATGATGACAAATAACAACATAGCTTGAAAGAACAAAACCAGTATTACCTCATATTACTACTACACAACTGACACACATAGGATAATATTAATAAAATATGTCACTACAAGGTTCATATTGATAAATTCTGTACATATAAATTGTAATTACAATTGATTGTGATTCCTGGTTCACTTTGTATTTGAATCAGGACACATATTTTAGTGAAAGTAATTAATACATATTTATATTTGAAAATTTACCAGTGCCTCATTTAAGATAGTCTTATAGATTGTTAAATGTGTGTGAGTGTCACAGTGTTGTCAAGTGTGGTGGAATAAATTAAATTGTTTATCTGTCTGTTGTTGTTGTGACTTACACTTCATCATATACATACCCTAGACATTTAACGTAGTCATCACAATATTCCAAAATAATTCTGACTGAGTTATAATGTGGTAGCAAGTAAGGTTATCTGTAAAACACTACACCTATTAGATACAGATACCTTCACAGCTGATCTCAGTCAGTACACTAAGTCCCCTATAAATATTTATAACATCCCACTTTACCACAAGGTAGAAGCATCATTATCCTTTTACCTACAACTCTGCCAAGAGTAATCTTGTGCGAAGGTAGACACCTTTGAAGACCCACATCAGTTACTCTTGAGTTTTAGCCACTGGTGGACCACTACTGCAGAGCTAAGGGGAGGCAAACCGTGACACCGACAAGCGTTGATAAATACTAAGTCCTGACATGGACTACTAGCCCGACCAGCGTTGATAGATACTATGTCCTGAAAAGGACTAAGATTATCTATCTGCTAACATGATGAAGCCCTGAAAAGGGCTTGCACTAAAAAGGACTGCCAGCTACGCCAACGCTGACTGTGCCCAATGCACTTATATCGTGTTTAGGTAATGGATGTTAGAGATGGACTTGAGACTGCATGAAACGTCGTATTAGATAGTTTATATTTTTTGCATGTCGTAACAAAGTCATTATCAAACCGGTGTGGTAAAGTGGGATGATATAAATATTATAGGGGACTTAGTGTACTGGCTGAGATCAGCTATGAAGGTATCTGTATCTAATAAGTGTGGAGTATTACAGATAACCTTACTTTGCTACCACATTTAGACCTCAGTCAGAATTATTCTGGAATATTGTGATGACTACGTTGAATGTCTAGGGTTATGAAAGTGATGAAGTGTATGTTCACAACAACCAACAGACAGATAAACAATTTATTTTAATCCACAACTCTTTACAACACTGTGACACTCACACACATAGAACACTCTATAAGACTATCTCAATAAGTCAAGTTTTAACTTTAAAAATATGTATTAATTTCTTTCAATAATAGATATCCTGATTCAACTACAAAGTGAACCAGGAATCACAATCAAATGTAATTACAAGTTGTATGTACACTATTTATAGATATGATCTTTGTATTGACATATATTATTATTATCACAATGTGTGTGTCAGTTGTGATGTAGTACTATGAGGTAATACTGGATTTTTCAAGCTAGGTGGTTGTTTATCATCATGACTTCAGGTGTCTGTTTCTGGTGGAAATAGTATTGGAAAAGTTCACAGTTCCTGTCATTGGAAACAATTACTTGTCCCTCTTTATTTAATATACTGTCACTTTTAGAGGGGGGGGGGGGGGTACATAAGATTGAGCTGCTCTGGCCAACGAATCTTATCTTCTGTGAGGGCGGCAGGAAACAGTCTCCTCTGCTCGCTTGCTTCACCGTATTCTTGAGAAACAACACTGGTCGCTATCTGGACCAAGGAGTATGCTATCAGCCTCTGGATTCAGCAAAACTCAGACCAGGTGCTGCTTTAATAGTTTAGTACCACGATCCCTGAAACAAGAAGGTCGTACCTCCTACTTCAGAACTAATTTATAATCTATTTCCACACTGAAACACAATACATAACAAACACATAGTTCAGCGAGGTAGGCCAACTGCTAGCTTCATCTGAAACAATTTACACCAGTATTCCTCTCCCTAATGGTTACAACGCCTCTGCAATTCCAGCATTATTTCCTTCTATTCAATAAGATAGGTGTCATAGTACTATTTGGCAATCCCATGCAGTTTCACTCCTCTGCGACAAGTTTTGTTCATGTTGGAGCAATATCTAGGTTTTGCCTTTTGTTTATTACTGAACCACACACATACAGACATACATTATCAATTCACATTCAATTTTCATCAAAAAGATATCAAATAGGGCTAGCTTATCACAATTCATGGAAATAATAAACAAATACGTTGACTGGCGATGAATTATGGCACAATTACGATCTGCCTCTGTCCCAGGCTTTTATTTAGAAAAATATGAGCTGGATCTCAACGCACTTGCTGTTACAAATTGAATTTTCAAAAAATGGCACTGAACTGACGCTCCTAATTGACTATATTAAATGGTCTAGCCAATGGGGCCATGTTTACAAAAGCATTTGAAAAAAATGTACTCTTTCTATCGTTTCTATTAACAACCAAAAATAGTATTTGCAATCAACTAATCATGTTTAGCCTTACATATTATTCTAGCCAATCAAATAGGATTTAACGTGGTGGCCTCATTTTCTTCTAAAACACTGTTCAAACACGCCAGTATGAGCAAAAATGATCCTGTGTTGTCTGACCCCCTCACTATAGTATTTTGGATATAATTTGTTAATTATTAAACTAATTGCTTAACACCTAACATATTCTTTGTCAGCAAGTCCTAAGGCACCCAAATATATAAGTTTTAAGGGAGCTAAGTGGCTGCGTTCAAAATATGTATTTTCTAGGATAGTCGTGTATTTGTTTTTTTATTTTTTTATGTTTAGAACCGCCACCTGTCCTGCCTTTTCGACTGTTCTGTCAGTATAAAGTCAGGATTTCAAACAGAAAACAGTATTGTGTCATGTTTCCTAATAAGAATTAAACATGTTTTCAAAACCTAACCCTCGTATTGGTAGTGTTTTTTATCACTGTCTATTTGAAAAAAAAGTTAGTGCTTCATGCCTTTCGCTTGGGGGTGGCATTATTTTATATCGCGCGACTGCGTGTTAGTGTTGCATGCGTTCCTCAGTACCTCTCTCTCTCTCTCTCTCTCTCTCTCTCTCTCTCTCTATCCTAAGTCCATCTGTCTTTTCGTTTATGTTAACGTAGTGTATATAATTCATTAATGCTAGTATTTGTGTATCTAGGTCATTAAGCAGCTTGCGTATCTCAAGGTTTTCTAAGAAACACAGTACCAGTTTTATTTTGTAGAAACGCGTGTAGTTTTATGCAGACGGAGCATAGAAAGGGATTTTCTTGTGTAACTAGCATGAGGTCCTATAACACAGGCGTTTGCTATAGTGACGGCACTGTTCTTTACCAGTCTTCTTTCCTTTTAAGGAATTAATTCGTTAGGCTTTACATTTACTTTTTAATTTATATATGTGGATTTAGAATGTTTCACGACAACCGGGCGCAGCTACTTCCGTGTACAACAACTGGCCATCATTGAATATGCAACTGACCACGACAGAATATTTAAAAAAAGTAGTCACAAAGTAGATACCACCGAAGGGGAGTGAAGTGCTAGATACTTCACTATGTTCAGCTTTATGAGTATACCCTTTAGCTCCCCAGGGAGCATGGGCTCTCAACAAACACATGCCACATTCTCTTGTGCAATCGGCTCAAAGTCTTGCTATGTCTTCCTCATTATTTTCAATTCTGTCTCCAGCTCTCGTCTCCATGTGTTCTTTGGTCAGCATTTTCTTCTCTTACCCTGGTCTGGTAATGCTTTAAACCGGCTTCTTCTGTGTCTACTCAATCCATCGACATCTTCTTCTCATCTCGTTTTTTTCCACTGCTACTTTCTTTAGTTGATTTGTTCATGTTGTTTGTTGAAGTTTTTGTGACTAACATATTCCACAGGATTGGGTAGCCGGTCGCATGCTCAGCTTTCCTTAGGCGCTTGTAACGACATGCAAAGCAGGTTATAATGTTACTAATTTTTCCTTCCCTTTCGAACCTTGGTAAGTCACGGGTGATATCGGGATAGAACCTTAACATATTTGTATTCATAAATATATTCATGACACCAGTGTTTACATTCACAAAAATATTCATGACGCCATTGTTTGTATTCAGAAATATGTTCATGACGCCAGTATTTGCATTCACAAAAATATTCACGACGCCAGTGTTTGTATTCAGAAATATATTCATGATGACAATGTTTGCATTCATAAATATATTCATGGCGCTAATGTTTTTATTCACACAGATCTTTACGAAGCCAATGTTTAAATTCACAAATATATATCAATGACGCCAGCGTTTGCATTCACAAATATATTGCTTACTAGCAATAGATTGGGTTATGAAACATCGACATCCCACAACAGAAATGGAGTCCACTGGAATCTAACTAAACAGCTTGATGATCTAGATTCTGCAGATGACTTGGCTCTTCTGTCCCATAACTATAATCAGATGCAAGGCAAAGAGAAAATACTCAATGAGAGGTCACAACAAGTGGGTCTGAAAATACATCGGGAAAAGACACAGACAATGAGATTAAATGCAAGAAATGAAAACCAGGTTGAACTTGAAGAAACGCCACTAAAAAATGTAGAATCGTACACATATCTTGGCAGCAATATAGACAAAGCTGGAGGGACAGACTGTGACGAAATCAGTTAACCGGTTGTGTGCTTTTATATCATTTTCGTACTCTCCTGCATTATCAACTTATTTCTTCATTTTTCTCACACTCATCGTCCTATTATTTGTCATATTTTATGCACTTACATTTTTGCTCTGACCACACCGTAGACTTGTTTACGTTTCGCCAGGTGACTCGTAATAATACCAGGCTAATTAGTCAATGTGCGGATAATACTTTTATCACGTAAGTCGTCTAGCCAACTTTGATAGAGACGGTCATTGTTGATACACAAGTGGTCTCGCCCGATCGACGGAAAGAAATTCGTCTCTGAGATGCAAGCATAAACACATTCAAGAAGAGAATAGGAATGGCCAAAGCTACATTCAACAACATGAAACATATACTGACATCCAAACAGTTATCTCACAAATTAAAACTGAGAATCATAAAGTGTTATATATATTCTGCATTTCTGTATGGTGCAGAAACATGGACGATGAATAAGCATTTGGAAAAAAGAATTGAGGCTCTTGAAATGTGGATATATATAAGAATGGGGCGTATCTCATGGAAAGAGATGAAAACAAATAAGGAGGTCCTAGAAAATCTAGGTATGAAAAGAGACCTAATGAGGGAGGTCAAAGTTCGGCAGCTAAAATACTTTGGCCACATAAAAAGGCATAACACCTTTCAGAAGACCATAACAGAAGGGAGAGTTGAAGGCAAACGTGCAAGGGGAAGACAGCGCTATAAGTGGGAAGATAACATCAAAAGATGGACAGGAAAGAGTCTATCAGAGTGCACCACCAAGACAAGAGACAGAAGACGTTGGAGATCCATTACAGCCAACCTTCGTTGTGGAGATGGCAACTGATGATGATGATGATATGTAATTGCTTCCGCTGGACCATCCTTGTATCAATATTACAGATAACCTGTCAGAGGAGACAATATGGGCGGAAGGTATTAGTCAGAAAATAAGTTCACCGATGTGTTTGTGAGTTTGTACAAATACAATCGGAAGTATTACTGCCATATTTGAAAGAGGTCACGAGTTTAAAATTTAAAATTGATATTTTAAAACACGCAGGGGACAGTAAGGATTTAACACCCCGACCCACATAGTTCTAAAGAGCTTGACACTGGTTTAATTTAAGAGCCGAAATAGACTTTGACTTTCATTGGCAAGTTGGTCTAAAAGTACAATCTGGAACTTGAACTGAGAAATGGAAATATAATCTAGCGAAATCGGAGACAAATCAGACTGCACCGCAACGTCAAATTAGCAACTCCCAGGAGCCAGAGAGACATCGGACTAGTATTCCAGAATTAATAGTGACAGATCAAAGTATTCGAACCTCTTTATAACTTAAAAGAGAACCTGCAATTTTAAATACAAAGATTGGAAACTTAAGGAATCAGAGCACTAGACATAAGAGGAATACTAAAGATTCCCAGACCAACTGTTCGAAGCATCTAATCAAAGCTGCTGTGTCCATTCTACTGTGCCAGAAGATTGCATATCCCATTGGTGTAAGTCGTGAACATATAGTTTAAAATGGGAATTGTGACATGTCTGTACTTGCTAAGTGGTTATACCAATCATAGGAGGCTGGCAACTTCAACATATGAAAATAGTAAATTCATAAACCACTACAGCAAGCGCTGGTGATTGCTTCTTGCTAGTCGTACAGAAAACCGACTGCAGAGGTGACCCCAGGCTCCGAATAGAGCATTGAGAAGTGATGATTACATCACATGTGCCTAAAGTGTATAGTATCATTTTGTGAGATGTATGTACCTTGTTAATTGTAATTCAGGCAAGCCATTGCCCTCGCGCTGTCTAGACACATTTTCCCCATTAAAGTAACCAGCAGAACAACGATGATTTCTAATCATATTCCATTAGTTATACTGTGTATACTCAGGGCAAATAATTATTCAGAGAGGCTAACATTGGTGGGTGGACAGCGAGACAATGCGCCTGTTAATTTGCAGCCCACAAATGTACTTTGCAGAGGCATTTGCTCTTTTAGTTTTCCTAAAGTTCGTGGTTCGAAGCTACAAGACGGTTCTTCGTACCAGACCAGTCTGAAGTAAGAATATTCGCCACTATCTTTTTGATTCAAGAGCTGTGTTCGACACAAACTACCTAAAGTGGACACGTTGTGAAGACACCCACCTTGACATTAGGAATAAAGTTCATCTAGACGCCTCTAGAGACGAGTCCTCATCCCAAAAAACCTGATTACGACCAAGTGCAGTTCTCAGCAAGCTAAGTCTTTTGTAACACTAATAACCATCAGTCCCCAATTAAGTCTCAGTGAAGACAACATTTTAAAACCTCCTAGAATCATCTTCATCAATATTTATTTAAATTTGTTAAAGACAAATTGATTATTAAATTTGTTATATGTCATTTTACAAATTCATAGTTGATTCAGATAAGAGAGTGCATGTATGATCGACAATCTTTAATATACGATATTATTTCGTGCTCTGATATAATTGTTTCTCGTATATAAATATATTTACAACCATAGAGCCAAAATTAATTATAAAAGGAATTTCGCTGGATTAAACAAGCTGGGGGCTCGAACAAGCCAAACCATTGCGTAAACCTTCACAAAAGGTGCTGGATCAGATATAAGTTAATAGTACTCTGCCCTATGCAGCATTGTTCTCGACTTCTGAATTATCATGTGAACACTCCCTTGAGATAGAAGCGTCGTTATCCTTCTATCTACAGCTCTGCCAAGAGTAATTTTGTGCAAAGGTAGACACCTTTGACGACCCATTTTAAATACTCTTGAGTTTTGGCCACTGGTGGACCACTACTGCAGAGCAAAGGGGAGGCAAATCCCGTTACACAGACAATGATTTCAAAATAAGAATACAAAAAACAAGAGGAGCTTTCATTGCATTGAGAAACCAATGGAGATCAAAAGAAATCAAGCCCAACACGAAAATCTTCATCTCAAATGCCAAGTCAGTCCTATTGTATGGCTCTGAAACATGGAGAACAACAAAAACAACAACCAAAAACCTACAGACAAGGCAGTCTTTGTTCTGGAATCCACAGGGAAAGAGAGGCAGGGGTAGACCAAAAAAACACATGGAGAAGAGAACTAGATACAGAAGTGAAAATGATGAAAAAAACATGGAAAGAACTTGAGCGGATGGGATGGCACGTGACTGGAGGACATGGCATGTGTTTGTTCAAGGCCTATGCTCCATGAGGAGCTAAAGGGTATTGATTAATTGACTGATTAAATGTTTATATTCACCAATTTATTTATGACGCCATCGTTTACGTTCACAAATACGAGGGACGGTCAAAAAGTAATGCCTCGTAATTTTTAATTTCATTCAATAGGCAAGAAAACAGATAAAATTCACATTGAAATGTAGCCCCAAGTCTGAACTTCAAAAATTTATTTCTCAATGTAGTCTCCGTTATTTGTTACAGTTTTTGTCCATCTTCTCACCAGGGCATGTATCCCAGCACGGTAAAAATGTGTGTCCTTTTTCCTAAACCACTGGCGTACGGCGCGTTTAATGGTCTCGGTGTCCTCAAAGTGATGTCCGCGAAGATCTTCTTTCAGTGGTCCAAACAGATGGAAGTCAGAAGGTGCAAGATCGGGACTGTAAGGGAGATGTGGTATTAATGTCCAGCCAAATTATGCAATCGCATCAATGGTGCGTTTAGCGGTGTGTGGCGTGGCATTATCGTGCAACAGTAGTGCAGTTCTCTGATCTTTTAATGGGTAAAGCCGCCGAAGACGACCTCTAAGCTTCTTCAAAGTTTCAATGTAACGGTCTGCATTCACCGTGTTTCCCTGTTCCAAGAAGTCGAGAAGAATCACACCCTTCTCATCCCAAAACACGGAGGACATAACTTTCCACGACGTCTTTGGCGCCAACGTTTACATTCAGAAATATATTCACGACGCAGTGTTTATTTTCACCAATATATTTACGACGCCAACGTTTACATTCAGAAATATATTCACGACGCAATCCACAAGCAAATAAATGACGCCTATTTTTATATTCTTAAATAAATTTCTGACGCCAATGTGTGTTAAACTTGCAATAAAAGTTTGGTGTCTGGACAATGAAGAAACTCTATTTAACAACAAATAGAATTCTGTGAACTCGAACAAAACCGACTGGCAAAGTAGATCTTCCTGATAACATTGATAGGTGAGAGCAATGGATCAGTTATTCTGGCACTGTGTTGTTCTTTGGTGTCGTGAGAAATTCTAATCCACATATATAAATTAAAAAGTAAATGTAAAGCCTAACACATAAATTCAATAAAAGGAAAGAAGAATGGTAAAGAACAGTGCTGTCACAATGACGGTACTCGAGATCCCCTTGTTTTCTACTTCGTCTGCAAATTGTAACGTTTCACGTTGATAGTAAAAGCCTACTGCAGCATACACGCGTTTCCACAACACAATAAAACGTGTACTGCCTTTCTAAGAAAAACCTTGAGATACGCAAGCTGACCTATATTTAATATTCCATTCATGTCATTTTATACACTACGTTACCATAAACGAAAGACAGATGGAATTAGGATAGAGAGAAGGGAGGGCTGAAAGCCGGAACGCATGCAACACTAACACGCGTCTCGCTATACAATTACTACCATCACGCGTGTAAGGCCACAAGCACTAGCTTTTTTTCAAATCGACAGTGATAAAAAACACTACCCATACGAGAGTTAGGTTTTAAAATCCTGAAAAACGCTTATTAGGAAACATGACATTATACTGGTTTACGTTTGAAAACATTACAGTACCCAGACACCACATCGTATTCGAAGTGAACAGGAGGTAGAAGAAAATGCATATTTTGAATGCAGCCCGTTAGCCCCATAAAATTTATATAGTTGGGTTCCTTGGGACTTGCTGACAAAGAATATGTTAAACGTTACGCAAATAGTCTAGGAATTAACAAATTATAGCCAAAAGAAATAGTGAGGGTGTCAGACAACCCCAAAATCAGAATCGCTCAGTGGCAGATTTTGACACCACCATTGTACGGGAAATAGGCCAACATGTTACCTCCTATTTGATTGGCGGAAAGTAAATGTAAGGCTAAACACGATTAGTCGGACTATAAATACTATCTTTTGTTGTTAGGGGAGACGGAAGGAAGGGTACTTTTTTTCAAACGCTTGTGTAAACATGGCTCGATTGGTTAGACCCGCCAATATAGGCAATTAGAAGCGTTAGTTCAGCATCACATTTTCAAATAAACTTACTAAAGAACCAGTGCGTTGAGCGCCAGTGCATATTTTTCTAAATAAAAGCCTGGGACATTGGCAGATCGAAATTGTGCTATATTCATTGCCAGTCAACGTATCTGTGTATTATTCCATGAATTGTGGTAAGCTTGATATATTCAATATCTTTTTTAATGAAAATTGAATGTAAATTGATAATTTATGTCTGTATATGTGTGTGGTTCAGTAGCGAACATGAGGCAAGGCCTATATAGTGCTCCAACCTGAACAGAAGGTGTCGGAGAAAAGTAAAACTGCATGGAATTGCCAAACAGTACACTGACACCTATCTTATTGATTAGAAAGAACTAATGCTGGAATTGCAGAGGCGTAGTAACCATTAGGGAGGAGTATACTGGTGTAAATTGTTTCAGATGAAGCTGACAGTTGGCCTACCGCTCTGAACTCAGTGTTTGTTATGTATTGTGTTCAGTCTAGAAATAGATTATAAATTAGTTATGAAATAGGAGGTACAACCTTCTTGTTTCAGGGACTGTGGTCCTAAAGTTATTGAGCAGCACCTGGTCGGAGCTTTGCTGAATCTAGAGGCTGACAACATACTCCTGGGTCCAGATAGCGACTAGTGAGGTGTCTCCAGAACACAGGGGAGCAATCGAGCAGAGGAGTCTTTTCCTGCCGCCATCACGAAAGTTAAGCCTCTGTGGCCAGAGGAGCTCAACATTATGTGTTCCCCTCTAAAATTGACTTTATAATAAATCAGAGGGAAAATACATTGTTTAAATTGATAGGAACGGTGAAGATTCCCCATACTATTTCCAAGATAAACAAACACTTGAAGTCATGATGACAAATAACAACATAGCTTGAAAAACAAAACCAGTATTACCTCATAGTACTACTACAAAACTGACACACATAGGATAATAGTAATAAAATATGTCACTACAAGGTTCATATTTATAAATTCTGTACATATAAATTGTGATTACATTTGTGATTCCTGGTTCACTTTGTAGTTGAATCAGGATATATATATATAGTAGTGAAAGTAATTAATACATAAATATTTGAAACTTTACCAGTGACTCATTTAAGATAGTCTTATAGAGTGTTAAATGTGTGTGAGTGTCACAGTGTTGTCAAGTGTGGTGGAATAAATTAAATTGTTTATCTGTCTGTTGTTGTTGTGACTTACACTTCATCATTTACATAACCCTAGACATTTAACGTAGTCATCACAATATTCCAGAATAATTCTGACTGAGGTATAAATGTGGCAGCAAGTAAGGTTATCTGTAAAACACTACACCTATTAGATACAGATACCTTCACAGCTGATCTCAGTCAGTACACTAAGTCCCCTATAAATATTTATAACATCCCATTTTACCACATATATTGGGGTCTCGCTCCCGGGATTTTGAATCTTTCCCTATTAAAAATATTGGGGGTAATTCACTTCAGGGAATAATAGAAATTAAAAAGGTATGCTTGGGTGAAAATAAATAACGTTGAGCTCTCGGTGCCTGTGGTGTCTTTGAATAAGTTATTACAGATTGTATTGTTTAGTTAGACATTTTATCCATTTACCTGTTAGAAAATGGCGGACCTGGCCAAATTTCGATCTGCTGCTGTGCAGACTGCAAAAGAGTTAGGAATGGACGGGCAAATTATGATTGCTTATGTCACTGCTGAATGCGACAAATATATTGAACGGGAAGAAAGAAGATTAGAAAAAGAGGCCGAAAGAAAATTAGAATCTGAAAGGTTGGCCGAAGATAAGAGGTTAGAGGCTGAGAAAGAAATTAAGAAGTTACAATTTGAGGCTGAGGCTGAGACTAAGAGGCTTCAGATCGAGGCTGAGGCTAAGAGGTTGCAGATTGAGGCTGACAAAGAGGCTAAAGCATTGGAAGCCGAGGAAAGAAGACAGGCTGCAGAAAGGGAAGACAAGCGATTAGCTGCAGAGAGAGAGAAGCAGAAAAGGAGGAGAAGAGATTACAAAGGGAACATGAGTTACGACTAAGGGAGTTTGAGTTTCAAGGCCATGCTCCTGAAAATGGTGCCAGTCCCTTTACCTCTGATGCCACTGCTAGTCAGGGAGCATCAACCTCAGCTATGAACTTTCATTTAGATCATTTTGTTGAGAAAGACGATTATATTGAGAGCTATATAAATAGATATGAACTATTAGCTACCACGTATGGGTTAGAGAGAGAAAAGTGGAGCTTAAAGTTATCTCAAGGCCTTCGTGTGGCAGCTTATGAAGTTTTTGCCAAAATGAACAGAGGTGATCAAGAAAATTATGACATGCTAAAGCAGGCTCTTTTGTTAAGGTATGAAAAGAACGCAGAATTTTATAGAAAAAAATTTAGGAATGCTAAACTACTGTCAGGTGAAACCTATCACCAGTTCTCTGCACGGATAGAGACATACTTGGAAAAATGGACTTCTCTGGGGAAAACCCAAGATCTTAAGGAAATGATCCTTATAGAACAATTAAGAGAGTCCATGGCTCCAGACCTGAGAAAGTTTCTCATGGAACAAGGTGCAGAGAGGCTGGGTGAGTTGCTAAATGTTGCTGAAAGGTATCAAGCAGCTCAGACAGAGGTATCAGGTAATAAGAAGAAACAGGTGGATAATTTTAGGGCACCACAGAACTTTAATAAATTTGATCCTAGAGATCAAAACAAAGGTAAGCACCAGTTTGATAGGCCACGGTATGACAATAAAAATAAAACCCCACAATTCGATGAAAGGAAATATGATGAAAGAAAATCTTTCAACCAAGGGAAAAGGTGGTGTAAAAATTGTAAGATGAACAATCATGACACTGACCATTGTAGAAGGAAACCTCCTCATTGTGCTGCTATGACATCTGGAAAAAAGGAAAAAAAGATCAAACCTGCAGAACTACAGGAACCATACCACCCCCCAGTGTGTGAAGATGTCATCTGTAATGGTGTCACTATAAGGTGTTTATATGATACCGGTTTAGATTACGATTCCGTTGTGAGTTCTCACCTGGTGCAGGCCGATCAATACACCACAGAAACAGTGGAGATTCAAACTGCAACCAAGGATGTAGCTACCATGACACTTCCCGTCGCCCGGATAAAGGTGAAAACGCGATATGTGGAAGGAATCATAAAAGCAGCAGTGATAAATGAGCCAATCTACCCTCTGATATTGGGGTGTAGATATGTCTTCTTGGGGAATCCCAAGAGACCTGTGATATTGGCAACAGTGCAGACCAGATCACAGTCTAAAAAGGAGGATGATAATCCAATAAATACTCATCCAGATGAGATGAGGAAGGCACAGGCTGAGGACAAAACACTCAAGCCGTGTTTCAAGAAGTTGCTCAAATCTCATACACCTCCAGGCAAGGGAGAGTTTTATATGAAGAACAAACTGATTTATAGGAAGGCTGGATCTGAATCCAATGGTCACGGACAGCTGGTCCTTCCCACTTCATATAGGACTAAAGTGTTGGAACTAGGGCATGCGATTCCCTTCAGTGGTCATATGGGGATCAACGCAACAGGACAGCGTATAGCTTGTCACTATTTCTGGCCAGGGATAACTGAAGATATCAAACGATATGTAAAATCCTGTCCGGAGTGCCAACGAGTAGCACCTAAACATTGGACTGCACGAGCAACTCTGGGGGAAATGACCATAGTGGGAACACCCTTTGAGAGAGTTGCCGTGGATCTTGTGGGACCTCTCACCCGAACCAAGAGAAGGAACAGCTACATTCTGACTCTGGTGGACACTTGTTCTATGTGGGGAGAGGCGGTAGCCCTGTCGTCGATTGATTCTAAACATGTGGCAGAGGCATTACTCACAATTTTCACAAGGTTAGGCTTTCCCAATCAAATCTTGACTGATAATGGCTCACAGTTCAAGGGGAAACTAACAGAAGTTTTCAGGATCTTCCAGGCCAAACACTTCCATTGTAGTGTGTACCACCCCCAAGGGAACGGCCAAGTGGAAAGATTTAATGGCACATTGATGTCGATCCTGAGAAAGTTGGCAACGAAAAACCAGATACATGGGATCAGTACCTTCACGCCGCCCTCTTTGCTTATCGGGAGGTACCCCATAGTTCAACCGGAATGGCCCCGGCAACATTATTATTTGGAAGGCCAATAAAAGGTCCACTTGAAGCGCTGTTAAGAACGTGGACTGATGAAAAGGCAGAGGAAAACATTACATCCTCATACCAATATGTGAATGAGCTGACCACTCGTTTAAAAACTGGCTGGAAACTTGCTAATGAAAATTTGAAACAAGCCAGGAAGAAACATGCTGCCTATTATAACAGGAAGGCGAAAGACAGAGATTTGGCTGTGGGAGAGAAGGTACTGCTTCTTCTCCCCGGTAGTCAGAATAAGTTACAAATTGGATGGCAAGGTCCATATACAGTTCTAGAGAAGGTGTCTAGAACCAATTATAAGATAGATAAGAAGGGGAAAGAAAAAATCTATCATGTGAATCTCCTGAAGAAATATTTGGAAAGAGAAAATCAGGAAGAGACACACTTGTTAACCTTGTCCATTGCCATGGAAATGAAAAAGGAACCACTTTCATCATTTGAATATCCATTACATCCCTGTGAGACAGCGGCACAGGTTAAAATCAGTACACACTTAACGAAAGAGCAAAAGAAGAGAGTACAACAGGTTCTAGATACTCATACGGAGGTGTTAACCGACCGACCAGGGCATACAAACTTATTGGAATATGATATGAAGCTGATAGACCCCACACCTGTCTGTATGAAACCCTATTCGATTCCTTTTGCTAAGGAGAAAGCTTTGAAGGAAGAGATAGACTATTTGTTGAAGGAAGGAATTATTTCACACAGTGAATCTTCGTATAGTTCCAGTGTTGTACTCTTAAGGAAACCCTCTGGAGAACATAGACTCTGTATAGATTACAGGAGATTGAATGCTATTACAGAAGGACAGGTGGATTCATTGCCGGATACAAATCAGTTGTTTGCCAGGCTAAATAAAGCTAAATATTTCTCAAAAGTGGATCTGAGTAAAGGATACTATCAGATTCCAGTAAAGCCTGAGGTTAGACCATACCTAGCTTTTAGTACCTCAGAAGGACACTATGAGTTTAACAGATTGCCATTTGGATTGAAGAATGCGCCTAGTGTCTTCTCTAGAATGATGAGAAAATTATTGGACCCTCTGAATAATCCATGTATCACAAATTTCATGGATGATATCCTTATAGCAACAGAAACATTTGAGGAACACATTGACTCTCTGAACATGCTGTTTAATCGACTTAGGGAAGCGAATTTGACAGCCCGACCAACCAAATGTTGCGTTGGATGTAAAGAATTAGAATTCTTGGGACACACAGTTTATCAGGGAAACATGACCCCTGACCCAAAGAATTTAGAGAAACTAAAGAAAGCCCCGAGACCACAAACCAAGAAAGACGTGAGATCCTTTGTCTCATTATGTGGTTTCTACCAAAAGTATATCAAAAACTTTAATTCCATATGTGCACCGTTAACTGATTTGACACGTAAAGGACATCCAGATCGAATTACATGGACACCACAATGTGAAATGGCTTACCAAGAATTGAAGGAAAAGCTCACAAGTAAACCTATTTTGAAATTACCTGACTTAAGTCAAGAATTCATTGTAAGGACGGATGCCAGTAATATTGGGTTAGGTGCGACTCTGCTACAGAAATCAGATGCATTGGATGGGGAATTAAGCCCAGTGGCATATGCTAGCAGAAAGTTGAATAAAGCTGAAACCAATTACTCAACTAGCGAAAAAGAATGTCTTGCAGTAATATGGGAGATAAAGAAATTCAATATTTATCTGTATGGGAAGGCATTTAAGTTGCAAACGGATCACAAACCCTTGTCGTTTCTAGCGCAGGCTAGACATGAAAATTTTAGATTACTCCGTTGGTCATTACTGATGCAGCCATTTGAGTTTAGCATAGAGTATATAAGTGGAAAAACAAATCTGGGAGCGGATTTTTTAAGCCGCCATCCGTGTGATGAGAATCACCCTAAGCCCCAGGAATAATACTAAATTTCTCTATGTGTATATAGAATTATAGACTGACATATAACGTCTATTTTAAGTGGGGAGAATTTGTCGTGAGAAATTCTAATCCACATATATAAATTAAAAAGTAAATGTAAAGCCTAACACATAAATTCAATTAAAAAAAAATGGTAAAGAACAGTGCTGTCACAATGACGGTACTCGAGATCCCCTTGTTTTCTACTTCGTCTGCAAATTGTAACGTTTCACGTTGATAGTAAAAGCCTACTGCAGCATACACGCGTTTCCACAACACAATAAAACGTGTACTGCCTTTCTAAGAAAAACCTTGAGATACGCAAGCTGACCTATATTTAATATTCCATTCATGTCATTTTATACACTACGTTACCATAAACGAAAGACAGATGGAATTAGGATAGAGAGAAGGGAGGGCTGAAAGCCGGAACGCATGCAACACTAACACGCGTCTCGCTATACAATTACTACCATCACGCGTGTAAGGCCACAAGCACTAGCTTTTTTCAAATCGACAGTGATAAAAAACACTACCCATACGAGAGTTAGGTTTTAAAATCCTGAAAAACGCTTATTAGGAAACATGACATTATACTGGTTTACGTTTGAAAACATTACAGTACCCAGACACCACATCGTATTCGAAGTGAACAGGAGGTAGAAGAAAATGCATATTTTGAATGCAGCCCCTTAGCCCCATAAAATTTATATAGTTGGGTTCATTAGGACTTGCTGACAAAGAATATGTTAAACGTTACGCAAATAGTATAGGAATTAACAAATTATAGCCAAAAGAAATAGTGAGGGTGTCAGACAACCCCAAAATCAGAATCGCCCAGTGGCAGATTTTGACACCACCATTGTACGGGAAATAGGCCAACATGTTACCTCCTATTTGATTGGCGGAAAGTAAATGTAAGGCTAAACACGATTAGTCGGACTATAAATACTATCTTTTGTTGTTAGGGGAGACGGAAGGAAGGGTACTTTTTTTCAAACGCTTGTGTAAACATGGCTCGATTGGTTAGACCCGCCAATATAGGCAATTAGAAGCGTTAGTTCAGCACCACATTTTCAAATAAACTTACTAAAGAACCAGTGCGTTGAGCGCCAGTGCATATTTTTCTAAATAAAAGTTTGGGACATCGGCAGATCGAAATTGTGCTATATTCATTGCCAGTCAACGTAACTGTGTATTATTCCATGAATTGTGGTAAGCTTGATATATTCAATATCTTTTTAATGAAAATTGAATGTAAATTGATAATTTATGTCTGTATATGTGTGTGGTTCAGTAGCGAACATGAGGCAAGGCCTATATAGTGCTCCAACCTGAACAGAAGGTGTCGGAGAAAAGTAAAACTGCATGGAATTGCCAAACAGTACACTGACACCTATCTTATTGACTAGAAAGAACTAATGCTGGAATTGCAGAGGCTTAGTAACCATTAGGGAGGAGTATACTGGTGTAAATTGTTTCAGATGAAGCTGACAGTTGGCCTACCGCTCTGAACTCAGTGTTTGTTATGTATTGTGTTCAGTCTAGAAATAGATTATAAATTAGTTATGAAATAGGAGGTACAACCTTCTTGTTTCAGGGACTGTGGTCCTAAAGTTATTGAGCAGCACCTGGTCGGAGCTTTGCTGAATCTAGAGGCTGACAACATACTCCTGGGTCCAGATAGCGACTAGTGAGGTGTCTCCAGAACACAGGGGAACAATCGAGCAGAGGAGTCTTTTCCTGCCGCCATCACGAAAGTTAAGCCTCTGTGGCCAGAGGAGCTCAACATTATGTGTTCCCCTCTAAAATTGACTTTATAATAAATCAGAGGGAAAATACATTGTTTAAATTGATAGGAACGGTGAAGATTCCCCATACTATTTCCAAGATAAACAAACACTTGAAGTCATGATGACAAATAACAACATAGCTTGAAAAACAAAACCAGTATTACCTCATAGTACTACTACAAAACTGACACACATAGGATAATAGTAATAAAATATGTCACTACAAGGTTCATATTTATAAATTCTGTACATATAAATTGTGATTACATTTGTGATTCCTGGTTCACTTTGTAGTTGAATCAGGATATATATATAGTAGTGAAAGTAATTAATACATAAATATTTGAAACTTTACCAGTGACTCATTTAAGATAGTCTTATAGAGTGTTAAATGTGTGTGAGTGTCACAGTGTTGTCAAGTGTGGTGGAATAAATTAAATTGTTTATCTGTCTGTTGTTGTTGTGACTTACACTTCATCATTTACATAACCCTAGACATTTAACGTAGTCATCACAATATTCCAGAATAATTCTGACTGAGGTATAAATGTGGTAGCAAGTAAGATTATCTGTAAAACACTACACCTATTAGATACAGATACCTTCACAGCTGATCTCAGTCAGTACACTAAGTCCCCTATAAATATTTATAACATCCCATTTTACCACATTTGGTTTATCTATATTAAAATAGAGGCTTTCAAGTGAGGGAAATAATGAACTGTATATTTAAATTGTGTTTCATATTTGAAATTGCGGGTGTCGGATGGTGAAAGGTGATATGCCAATTAAATCAGCGTATTTCTTCAAATAATTAAGTCAGCGAATTTGTTGTTGTTGTAAACACAGCCGTAGTAATAATTAATTTTCATGTGAGCTTTACATTATGGAGCAGCGGTAGTGCAGTGGTTAGTGCACTGGCTTCCTAGCTCGGTGGTCTATGGTTCGATCCCCAGTTGAGGTGGGCTTTTTTAGACAGCAAACGGCCCCGGGGTCGACCCAGCCTCATGAATTGGGTACCAGAGCAACTTCTGGGAAGGTTAAGGCAGCCGGCGTGGTGCTGATCACATCACCCCTAGTGTGCCGATGGTCAAGAAAATATTAGCCTAACATCATATTCCCAATAAGCCTCAATGGGCGTATAACGGGATCCTTTACCTTTACCTTTCTTGTTACATTAGGCGTTTAAACTTATCGTATTGACTGCACCCAATTTTATAAGTAAGTTTTTCCCTCTTACTTTTCAGTTCCATATTTCTTTTATAATGTGAAAACTCATAACTATTACGTAGTCTGTTTTTCCTTCTATATATGTGAAGCATTAGAAGACAGTTCAGTGATTAAGAATTTTGATGCTTTTATGAAGAATTGAGTAACGAAGAGGGAAATGGTATGACGAAACCTTGCAGCTGAAAGTTAACACTGATAACAGAGTGAAAAGAGTACCGTATGAAGATAATGTTGAACGTAATAATGGTTATACTCCGAGAGTTCGATGTTAGGAAAGAGAAGTAGTGAGTACTATTCCCGTAATAGAGACCGCATTGCAAAACACAATGTAATAACTTTCGTCAGGAGCAAACCGAAGAAAACATAAGCGAAAGAAAGCGAGGACTAGGTTCAATACATTAAAAAATAAAATGATACGACCCGTCAATAGAAATACCTCTTGTTGCTACGTACTCCAGGAAGTACATGATGGCCAGCTTGATACAGTTGCTATGTTAGACATTATTGTTAATTTTACCAGTAAGGAAATGGACAGGAAAAGAAATATACTCCATGGCAGTTAAAGCGATATTTTTCAATAATACTAAAGTACAAGAGATAGCATAATTTTTTTCATCTTCTTAATTTCGCAAACGCCTTTAAAAGCGCACACGAAGGTTTGGAGGTATTATACGCACATGATGGTACCTGCAGAAGTATATTTCCAGCACCCGTAAATCTGAAGCGGTCACTGTTGTGTGCTTTCCGGTTTAAGATTTCTCAAAAAAGAGGACGAGACGTAAACGAGACAACAAATAAACTTGCACTGGTTTCGCAAATATCGGAGAAATTTGTTCTAAACAGTTAAATAAACACTACAGTCCAAGTGAATGTCTGAAAGCGGATAGAATGCCTGCGGCTTTTAGAGGTATGTGTCAGTTCGGAACACCATCTGCCTTCCAAACCAAATAAATACGGAATAAAAATAATGATTATGTCAGATGCAAAGACGCACTATTTCATCGGTGCTCATGTGTATTGTTGCAAGAAGGATATTTCCCAATATTTGAGGAAAATCTTTGTGCCGACACAACGAGTACATTGAAATAAAACGTTCAAACAAACACGATATAGATTCCACACAAAAATTATCTCGCAGCAAGATACATAAGTTAGATCATAACCACTGCATTTGAATTCAAGTAAGCCAAAAGGAAATCAACTAAATTATCACTATTTTGATTCAGTTAACTAAAGAGGAATCTCAACCAGGACTACTTATACGGTGCAGTCTACAAGGCATGCACACCATCTTTGCGGGCAAACGTTTGAACAGGGTTGACAATATCCTCAGAAGGACCATGACACCATCACCAGAACTGCTATGCTATAGACCCCAGAAGGACGGCGAAAGAGAAGCAGACCAAAGAACTTTGGCGGAGAACAGTGGAGGCTAAGATGCAAAGTGTGAACCAGAGTTGGAGCACGGCCTGAAGGTTGGTCACTGACCGAGCAAAATGGGGACAGTTTGTGGCTGTCTTTCAATATGCCACTAGGCGTGATGGCTACTGACTGCTGTGTCAGTCAGGGGCTAAGGATCCAAGAAGAAGAAAAAGAAGAAGGAATAAAGGGGAACTCAGATCATCACTATTTGGATTCAGCCAACAAACGGGGAGATCGGCTGAATCACCACTATTTGGATTGAGTTGGAACACCACTATTGGGAATCAGCTAACCAAGAGGAAATCAGCTAGATAACCACTATTTGAATTCAGGAACAAAAGGGGAGATCAGCTGGATCACCACTATTTTGATTCAGCCAACAAACTACGTTAGTTTAATACGTGCCACCATTCTTCCAAAAAGGAAAAAAAAACAATTTGTCATTCGTCTGTGTTGCGAGATGGATGTTTGATAGTTAAGTAGTTGCTAGGAATAGAGAACTGGTGAATTAGAGGTAGGGATGGCACAGGACAAATAAGTTATATAACCACACAGTTCTAGATGGTGGCTGTAGAAGAGAGCTGTGAAGTAAGTCACCAAAATCGCTAAACCTGTACTATTCTCCAAGGGTGTCACTGTTAATAAGTGGCGTGAATGCAGTTCAACAAATATTCCCTACTAGTTTAAATAACTATTCTTGTGAAATTCACAGAACAAAAAAAAATTCTTTTGAATTAATAACCGTAATAAACTCAATGACTACAATTAATAAAATAAATTAATACACTTTAATAATTAATATATGTATACTCAGAAATGTCAAAATTGCAGATGGATATTTAATATATAGACAAATTCTCAAGATGGAAAATTAGTAAACTGTCAGTGTCAGTTAATTATTCTAGGCCCTAATGACGTTTTGTTTTTTGTTTGTTCTCGATACGCAAGCACTTATCCGCTTAGAAATTGTTGTACCATCAGTTCTGTAGCTGGTTAATGGTTTGACTTCCCTCGTTTTCACTGCTCCTGAACTCTCTTCCCCTGACATGAAGTCTCAAATCTTCTGCCAGGCGTGAAGCGTTGTTTCTTGAATCATATGTTGCAAGTGCGTCTCTCTTGTTAATTATATATCTCAGAACCTTGAAAGGAGATTTTAAAAAAAAAAAAAAAAAAAAAAAAAAAAGCTTATCATGTCTGAATTTTAGCACTGGGACGGACATCCGTTGACTGAATGGCCATATAGATCAGAATCCACATTTGTTACAACACTGCCATGATGTCGTGATTCCATTTGTTATGAAAGAACGTCGCTTCTTATATATTAACATTATAATAGAAAAGGGCAAACATGAAAATGTATTGAAAGCTATTAATACAATTTTCAAATTATTTTGTATGCTCTCACAATTATTTTCCCTAGGCCTTTAGTTCTGCCAAAGTTGTTTCCCTTTACAGTATATGGAACAAAATTGCATGTAATGAAATATGACGAAGAACAACAAGAAGAAGAAAAGGACGAAGAAGAACAAAAAGAAGAAGAACTTTTGTGCACACAACATTTAAAAGATAAGCTCGAAAAAGGACTAAACTTTTATCGCTAGCATTGTTTAGTCCTGGCAAGGACTCTAGCTGAGTCAATACTGTTCAGGATTGAGGTTATATTCAGTTGAATACCAACTTCAGTTGTCAGGGTGGTTTCGGGAGGACCAAGATAAGAAACAAGCATGCTATTTATTAATCAATCATAACATTTATTTTAAATATACATCAAGTTACAAGACACTAAGATATTTTATAAACGGCTTGAGCAACATTTCGTTGTAAATCAGCCTGTTCTCTTCTCAGCGCTAGAATCTTAGTGTGAATTCGGGAAATGTAGAATTGTGTCTGAAACGGGCTTATAATCAGTTTTGCAGTTAATATGACTTCAGTGAGCTTTCTGATTGGATCTCCATCTCTCATGTTAACTGGTTTCTCCCTTTTGCCTGCTCTGCGTTTGATAGGCTCTCTCTCTCTCTCTCTCTCTCTCTCTCTCTCTCTCTCTTGGCAAATTTGATTGGATGTCGCCATTTGTTTACTGCGCATAATTTGGTAGCCAATGGTTGAGACCATGGAGGACTTTTTTCCAATCGGAATAAAGTGGGTTCCACCTCGACTCCCTTTTTATGGTTGCAAATACAGTGAAAAGTTCATTTCCATGGTGTAAAATCACCGTTAGAATTATTATTTAATGTTAATTCATACAGATACTTGTTTCCCACTGTCGTAAGGCGGCCCTATTCTTATTGCTATCTTATAAAACCTTCACATAAAATCTTGAGAGACACCGCTTGAGAAACACAATTGTTAGGTGACTGCTGATTGGCTGAGAGCGGATAAACACGGAACGCTCTCGAGGAGCCACGAGACTGGAAGCCATTTAAAAGTGTGGATTTTGGCTGGCTGGTCCTTTTCGATTCACCAGACCACCAGTCATTTAGATCCAGAGCGGCGAGAATTTCCCCTTGTCCTAGGGTAGTCAAAGTAGCGTCGCTTGACAAGGGAATTCAACAGTGCGAGGTTGGTTTGAGATTTAGATATTTTCTTTGTTAATATTTTAGATGTGTTTATTAGTATCGTTGTACGACAAGGTTTCCGATAACACATTTAACATGATCATTTCATAAAATTGTTATACTGCCATTGAAGCAATACCATCAATACAGATAAATTAAGCACACTTTGGACCACGTGGTTGTTCAGGACACTGCATAACAACACTCACGTTTGAGTGTATAAATATTTAAGAATATGTAAGTCTAGTGTGATCGAAAGGATTGTTTTATTTAGAATTCCAAAGGGATAGTTCGAAAGGATTTTTTAACTCTGTAATTATAGTATGCTAGATTGAAAGGGCTATCGATCGAAAGGTTACTTTTAGGCTAAGTCTAGTATGCTAGATCGAAATGGTGATCGATCGAAAGGAGTCTTTTAGGCTAAGTCTAGTACGATAGATCTAAAGGAATGTACTTTAAGCGTAATTCTAGTATGATAGACTGAAAGGAAGGAAGTGCTTATTTATACGAACAAAGTATTTATGAGGGTAATTTTTTTGTCTTCAGGTTTAACAGAATCTATACGCAGCTTTTTCATTGTTAAAACCACTGTGTACCATCGGGCAGAAAAAGACTGTACAGTCCGGCTGATTTGTGTGACAATGCCACCACCAGATCACCAAACCCACGTGGCAGGCAGCGTGGTCTAGTCTTCATACTTTGTATACATAACTATTTGTATTTCTCAAGAAAGTGGGGCATCTCCATAACTGCTAATAATCCTGAGCAAAACATCATCTATGAGCAGCTTATCCAGGTCTTGGGAATTGAATAATATATATATATTCAACGTCAGTATTGTTATGATTAAAATTCATAACGATTGTGCCTATTATAGGTTTAGCTCAACAAGGCTCTTTGTTTGTTTATTTTATACGGGTCACTGATAAAGACGGGTACGCGACGTTAAGCTGACATGCTTGGGTGGCTCACGTGAAACTAGGGGAGAAGTGCGGGCCAGAGAGATACGATGGTGTGTCATGGCGAGTGGACGTATGTGTTTGAGCTCCTTAATGTTGAAGTGTTTATAATGGAGTTCTGTTATAACTAATACATCAAGATCTTCGGTGAGATGTATCTAGTTATCTAGTATCTGTATTGACAAGAAGTATAATTGCTCACTGTCGAGTGTAAAGTGAATAAAGCTTATTGAGAACAAAAGGACAGCCTTCCTGACATGGACTGACTGCCTACGGTATTTCGTCTACTGCATATTATCTGCCATTATATGTTGGCTTGAACTATTTATTTGTGGAGCTGCGTGCCGTCCTAAATAAATTATGTATCGTCCATTTAGTCCATTGTGACTCAAATCATTCTGAGTGGTGGGGGCTGGTTGCGGTATCTGAGAGTTTACTATCCTAGATGTCATCTTGGCCACAGGAACCATCCTGTTATTAAATATTAACATTCACATCTAAAAAGACACGTAACAGCACTAATTTTGGAGGCCTCAAGCCGGGATCTGAACATTCTATGTTGCAGCACTTTTTCAAGTCGGTGGGCTACGTTTTCTGCATGGGCAGAATATTTTTCAAGATGGCGGTGTTGATCGACTACAAGCTGGATTTCTAGTCTAACCCTGGTCAAGCACTGTATGTGAATCGTCATTCCCTGAGCCAGAGGTTGAAGCCAGGAGGAATTTGTTTTCATATAGCAGATAAATATATTTATTGATACATACAGTGTGTGGCTTGAAGAATCTCACTTGACAGGATTCTTTTTTTTATATGTTACATGTATATCTGTATTTACATGTTTGTGAGATATGCGGGCTGGTTGGCGAGGGAACCGTTAATTCACAATACCAATCCCATGGTCGTGAATTATTGGTTGGTCTTTAAGGTTGGTTTATGATTTTCTCACATAATGCGGCCGGCATTACAGAGCTGTGTGTTTACTGCTACTATTGAGATTACCACCACCAATTTTGTTAGCTGTTTTGCAGTGTTTGTGTGTAAATTTGTTGTTGCTGTCAGGTTTATTGTATTTTATTTGGTTCATTCTCCATTATTGTTTGTAAATCTGTTCATTTAATCTTGTTGTTAGATGTATTATATGTTGTGAAATTGTGCTTGTATTGTCATAAGTATGGTAGAGCCAAAATGTTTTCATTTTTCTATAATTCATAAATTTCTGCCTTGGTTTATTTATTAGTATTATCTTGAGTTGGCTCTTTCTACTGTAATCTTTTATACTGTAATTTTGTTAGTATCTTATTTTTTTTGCTCCTACGATAACATCTATAATTTTATGCAGTTGATTGATATTGAGTGGTGAAATAGTTGTTGCTTATATTGCTCACATTATATATATATATATATATATATATATATATATATATATATATATATATATATATATATATATATATATATATATATATATATATATATAATTGGAATTATTATTGGACAATTTATAGTCACAATAATAGTGAATTATGGCTACCTTGGAGTATTTTGTAAAGATTAGAAAGGATTTTGGCTTGGAAGGTGAAGCTTTTAAAACCTATGCATCTATTGAGCTCAGAGAACAGAGACTTTTAGATAGAGAGAGAATACAGGAAAAATTAGCTGAGAAGGGAAGACAGGAAGATTTAGCTGAGAAGAGAAGACAGGAAGAATTAGCTCTTCAGCAAGAGAAATATAAACTTGAGGAGGAGAATAAAAGAAGAGAATATGAACTTGAGGAGAAAAAATTAGCATATGCTCAAAGAATGGCCGAACTTGAGTTGGAAACATTAAAAGTCCAACTTAAACAGGCTAATCCTGCAGTTGAAGAGGCTGAAAAAAAGACCATGTCTCTACATTTAAACTAAATTTGCCCAAATTTAATTCTAATATCGACGACATTTCATGCTTTTTAAATAGGTATGAGACATGTTGCCAATAGTTTAAGATTGATAGAGCTACATGGCCAAGCAGGTTGATGAGTTTGTTGGTGGGTGAGGCTCTTACTGCAGTCTGCACCATGGATGATCATACTAGAAATGATTATGATGCTGTGAAAGCTTTGTTGCTTAAAAAGTATCAACTGGAGGAAAATAGGTACAGATTGAAACTGATATCATTGTTGCCTGTGAATGCTAAAGATTTTGCTGAATTCATTTCTTCAATTAAGCTTTGCTTTTCTAGATGGGTTGATTTGTCAAAGATTGATAAAACATTTGAGGGGCTGGCTGACTTAGTTTTATGAGACAAATTGCAGTCTTCAGTCAGTGGTGACTTTTTGTCCTTTTTGCAGGAGAGAAAGCCTGAGACTTTGGCTGCTGTAGAAAATCTGGGACACAGTACCAAGTGGCACATCCTGGAAGAAATCTTGCAGGAATAACATAAAAGATTCATTGCCAGTGGCATCAGCCAGAACTATGATCTATAATGCACCTAGACAAAGATCTTATATCATGAACAGAGATTTTCGATTAAATCGAGATAATAATACTGGATCTTTCAAAGTGAGGTATAATTTTAATAATAGGTCACAACAACCTCAAAGGGATTTCTATTCGTATGATGAAGGATATATACCTCATCAATCATCTTTCAGACCTAACAGGGATTGGAACAGAGGTGGATATAATTACCAGTCAAACAGAGGCCAAAAGTCAGGCTATAGAAACAATGACAATTATTACAACAACAGAAGTTCTCAACAGAACAATAACTTTCAAAGGTCTAGAAATCCTGAACGGTCTAATGCAGTTGGGCAACAAAGTGACAATAATACAGGCCGAAATAACAATGTTGTTTCTCATGCAAATGCATGCAGTGTAGACTTATCCAATAGTACAAATTGTTCTGAATGTAATTCTTTGTTTCAGCCAGAGGGAGTTCCTAGGCTCCGGTGTGGACTCCCTTTGCCAGTAATGTCTTCTAATAATGGGACAGGATCAGTAGTATTTTATAAGGGTTTTGTGAACAACCAATTTGTTTCGGTACTCAGGGACACTGGATCCGCCAATGTGGGGTTCGAAGATCATTAGTGGACCCTGCTGATTACACAGGCGAAGAAGTCCAGTGCATTACATTTTGGGGCACAATTGAATATTATCCAACTGCAGAAGTATTTTTAGATACCCCTTATTTTACAGGCAGAACTCCAGTATGTCTGTTGTCAAGACCAGTCGCTGGGATAATTTTAGGGAATATCCCTGGGCTTCATGAATGTACTAATGATGATATTGTGAAATGGGAACAACAACATTTATATACTACCAGAGCACAGGCTCTTAGGCATGTGCATGTACGGTCACATGATCGGACTCATAGTGACACAGTTTTGAGTGATGGTGATGGTGTTAATACAAAATTTCTTCCTCCCATTATTGTTGATTTCCAAACTATTGAGGAATCATCAGATGTCTATTTTGACTCGAGTGAATCACTGGTTGCTGATGATATGGGACCAACCACATCCATCATGGATGATGTGATACCTAGCATTGTTGATGACAATGTTGCTAATGTGGGACCATCCACATCCATTATTGATGATGTGATACCTGGCATTGTTGATGTCGAGGTTAATCGGTTGTCAAGTTTAGTTTGGTTGTATACTCTTCAGTCAAAACTGTATATTGGGCTGTTGGTTTTCCTTTTTTCATTGTCTTTTTACTATATGATTTTTCCTTTTCCTTTAGGAACTTCAAGGATATTAATATTATTTCAGATTTTTTCTTTCAGATGCTGACATACCATGATTTCATGTGGTATGTACTATCCACTAAATTGGGTATTGTGGCAGTTTTAACAATATTGTTTCTTTCCTCGGGTGCTACAGGTCGTGTTACACCATTTACAAAACATAATACCTTCATTCTTGTTCCTATACAGGGACGTCAATGTTTTCTTCCCAATACTCAAGTGCCAGAGGTTTTGTTTCCCATTGGTACTTATGATGAGGCTAATAATGATGTACATTTTATTGGTCATTGTTATGTAGAATGCAGACATCTTGAGACTATACTTTGACTATTTAAATGCAATTTTCTATGCGGAACCTCTGACTTTGTTAGATTCTCTCTTGGATAGACTATCTACAGCTATTTATTTCAGTAAATTTGATTTATCTAAAGGTTATTTGAAAATCCCCTTGTCGGACATAGCAAAACGCTATACTGCTTTCGCGACACCTTTGGGATTGTTCCAATTTAATTTTATTTTTTTTTGGTCTCGTTAATGTTCCTGCAACATTTGTTCGTATGATGCAAACATTTTTCTCTAATCGTGATGACATAATTACCTACATTGATGATATTTGTCTTTTTCATCAATCTTGGGATGAACATATTCTTGGAATTCAGTCTTTTGTTGACTACTCTTCGTTTCCATCACCTTAAGGCTAGACCTTCGAAAACTAAAATAGGATTCACAGAAATTTCTTTTCTTGGAACATAAAATAGGAGGCTGTTTTCTTAAGCCTGAAGATTCTTCTATCTCCAGGATCTTGAATCTAGAAATTCCTAAGAAAAAAAAACCGGTTCGTAGTCTTTTGAGTCTTGTCGGATTCTATAGGAAATTTTTGCCTAATGTTTCAGAAATTACTTCAGTTCTGTCTTCGTTATTAAGAAAGAACTCTCCAAATAAGATTGTTTGGTTATATTCTTGTAATGTTTCTTTAAATATACTTATGTTTTATTTTTCAAAATCACCAATTTTGAGATTGCCTGATGCTCGATTTCCTTTTATCCTTAGAGTCGACGCCTCTGGGTCAGGAATCGGTGGTACACTTATGCAGGAATTCGATGATTGGCTACGAATATGTCATTCGTGCCATCAAGGGTAGTCACGACGTGGTCGCGGATGTGTTGTCCCGTTAAGACTCACTATCACCTGACAACTCGGCAAATACAGGTACCTTGTGAGGTAACAGCTAACCTATTGACTGACTTCGTCACGTGTTGACCGGTGGAACATTGCACTTTTAGGAACTTTTTTTTTGGCTGACAGTGCTGATGCTGTCGGGAATTTTCAGATTTACTGCTGCTGCCCAAGGATAGAATGCACAATGACTCGGTGAGGAATGCCAACGCTGATAACTAACTTGAATTTTCTCATCTGAAATTGAAGGTAATCTCTCAATGACTCTTTTGACAGTACTTACAGATAATGATCGGTTCACTCGGCACCTGATGATGATGATGAATGCTGATATCGCCAATGTTGATTTCGACCTCCTTTTACTCAGCTCATTACAGAGATGTCTTGGACCTTCTGAACAGTTGTCATACTTAGTTTATGTGCATAAACACACAAATTTATTGATAATTTCAGAATGAGGTGACTTTTGGATATTTTGAATGCAAAATCTTGTTTTATGCTATGATTGAAACTTACTCTCAAGATGAAGAGACACAACTCAAGAATGCTTTGCTTGGTCAAGGGGACGCAACTACTATAACAATATCGTGCTAAAAGTTACATTATAATGCGACTTATACGAGAATATAGCAGAGGATCGTGGACTTGAACTTGAGACTTTAGTGTATTAGTCCACTAGGGTGTATAATTCTATGACATTAATACTGTTAATACAGTGCTTTAATTAGCGGTTAAATAGTTTTAATTCGCGGAAGAAGATTTGATCTTTGACACATGCCATGAATACACTCACACTGATTATTGAGTGAACATTTTGACAGCTCTCAATACTATTATCATTTTGTACCATACATCAGCGTATTCTTACCTGATTGGAAACACAGCTTCATAAAGTACAAAATAATATTTGGTTTTTATGTGATACCGCAATACACTGTTTATGACATATACTTAAAATGTACACATGACTTTAATCTTTTAGCGTAAGTTGTTGCATTCATTCACTTTACTAATATGATTGTCTGCCTCATTTCATCTATTTACGTTGGTGCATATTTGATTATTCTTTATTGCTTTGCATTTTTGATGTTGATCATGAATTAATTAATGGACAACAGATACTGGACTTAAATGATAAACGTTATTTGACGGTGTGAGGTATGTGAGTGCATGTATTGCTACCATCATTTTTTAATATGGTTAGTACTATTAGTTATGGAGACCTCACATTGCGGTTAAAAAGGATTTTGTCTAAAGGAGACATTGGCTTTGGTATTAACCATCGGCCACACTTTTAGTGTTAAATTGCCTACCCTATTGCAAAAACCTGGGTGCTATACTAGTTCTTATTTATAGTTAAATTTGATGTTACCATATTTCACTCTGGTGTTGTTATACTCACACAACGGAAATAATGAAAACTTTGTTTCCATTATTTTGTGGGGGTGGGGGGAGTAATGTTATTATTAAAATTCATAACGATTGTGCTTATTATAGGTTTAGCTCAACAAGGCTCTTTGTTCGTTTATTTTATACGGGTCACTGATAAAGACGGGTGAGCGACGTTAAGCTGATATGCTTGGATGGCTCACGTGAAACTAGGGGAGAAGTGCGGGCCAGAGAGATACGATGGCGTGTCATGGCGAGTGGACGTATATGTTTGAGCTCCTTAATGTTGAAGTGTTTATAATGGAGTTCTGTTATAACTAATACATCAAGATCTTCGGTGAGACGTATCTAGTTATCTAGTATCTGTATTGACAAGAAGTATAATTCCTCAGTGTCAAGTGTTAAGTGAATAAAGCTTATTGAGAACAAAAGGACAGCCTTCCTGACATGGACTGACTGGCTACGGTATTTCGTCTACTGCATATTATCTGCCATTATATGTTGGCTTGAACTATTTATTTGTGGAGCTGCGTGCCGTCCTAAATAAATTATATATCATCCATTTAGTCCATTGTGACTCAAATCATTCTGAGTGGTGTGGGCTGGTTGCGGTGTCTGAGAGTTTACTACCCTAGACGTCATCTTGGCCACAGGAACCATCCTGTTATTAAATATTAACATTCACATATAAAAAGACACGTAACAATCATCTACAAGCAGCTTATCTGGGTCTTGGGAATTGAATAATTTTTATTCAACGTCAGTATTCGAGGTGCACTCGTATCCAGATTAGCCCTCGAATCTCGACAGTATAAGTAATATTTTTATCATTGTGATGTGAATCTGCTGCCATAGCAGATTAGGTAGTTCCATGACAGTGTTAGAATATTGGCCAGTGCCCATGGTTTATCATCTACCCATTCTATAATTTCTTCATGGGAGCCAGAAACAGTAGTTTATCAATGATTTACTTAATTCAGGATCGTTAGTAGTTTATTTGCAGTAGAAGAGGAAGCTCAAACTTATTTTATCCAGTTCTAAGTAGTCCTCATATTTTAAGTATTTTACTTGTGGTTATGTGTTCAATTTTGTTATAATTGCTTTGATCTAAACCATCACCATCATCATCCTTTAATATTTGTCTTTTTTCTTTATATACATATTTTGAACCATATTTAGATAATAAATAGTCATTGTTTTTCGTGTGTGAATTTACCATTGAGTTGAGAGAATTTATCACTAGTGCTGTATGTCTTATCTGTCTAGCGATACCCATATATATATATATATATATATATATATATATATATATATATATATATATATATATATATATATATATATATATATATATATATATATATATATATATATATATATATATATATATATATATATATATATATATATATATATATATATATATATATATATATATATATATATATATATACACACACTAGCAACAACCCGCCAAAACGGGCAGATTTTTAATTATAGTGTGTTGTTTCTGTTACACGTGTTACATTGCTGCTTCTTCTATGGTCTCGCTTGCTCGCTGTGAATGACGCGATCGTCTCTCCCTTTTAGCCATCTTATCATTTTGATCCATATTAATACGTCTGCAATAGTTTAAATTAAAATTTTGTCTGGAAGAAACAATCAGAAACTTACATTTTAAGGTTATTTTTAAGAAAAATGATGAGTTAAATCCGTTTGCCGAATGAAACTGTACAGAAGAGTATCTTGATTGTCTGTTTATTTAATTCACACCGTCACACATTTCTATTTTCGCGCGAGTACATATAAGGGGAAACAATACAATTATTGTCTAACTTTCAACCACAGTTGCACCCCCTTAGTTGTGGTTGAAAGTTAATGCACTCCCTCGAAAATAGAAAAATGTGCGCAAATAACGGTGTGCAAAATGAGACTGACCGACCGACCGACCAAGTACTTCCGAAGGGAATTATGGTATTGGATATATATACATATATATATATATATATATATATATATATATATATATATATATATATATATATATATATATATATATATATATATATATATATATTGTAATTCTTCCTTCGGGAAGTGGGGCTTGTCTGTCTGTGAGATCACAGAGTGGACCTTGTCGCAAGAGTTCCAAGAATTCCTTCTCATCATTGTCAGGATTACTTCCTTAGAGAGGATTCGCTTTCTCTGTACCACCTCTGTATCTTATGTAGATGTCTCTGTCACAAGCCATTTTTAAGAACCTACGTTATTTTATTCATTACTCCTTCAAAAGTCTGTTCGACTTAAACTTTGCTGCGACACCCACGGCTAAAATTTAGCGAGCATGATATTACAATTAAAATCTCAGAAAATTACTTGTTTACGGGGAAATTACCAGAGTGTTTTTGCCCGTCTAGTTACAGTCTGTCGTGCCCCACACTCCAGGCGTTGAAAATGATAGTAAAAAACCAGACATTTTAAAAAGTGATCAAAGGTAGGGTAGATTTTCTCGACTAGAAAACCTCTACATACGCCACTGCAAGAATAACAAGAAAAAGGAAAATGAGAATATTGTTTGCAATACTGGGCACTGGTGAAATCAATGGTTTCATACTGATGAATAGCGCAAATATCTCATCTGCAATGAAAGGACAAAATCATATAATGTATGAAGAAGAGACTCTTGTGAAAGAGCTAGTAAGAAGGGCTAACAAAGCAGAGTTAGTAAAAAGAGTTACGGTAAGAGAACTTCCGCGTGAAATGAAGCAGGAGATATACGGAAAATAAAAACCAGTGATGTATCTGACCCAAATGGACAACCAGATGAGGGAGGTCCCGTGGATGCACCAAAAAGAAAACGTTGTGCACAATTTTTTAGGGTAAAATAAAGATGGCAAGGCCCAATCTGTGTAACCTGATTAACTTCGGAATTTTACTACAGCATTTTGGAAGAAGTACCACTTGAAAGAGGTTACCAAAACAACATTAGGGATGTTACTCTACCCGTAAGTAATAATACTTTTACTAATACTAATATAGGACGGGAAAAATCTTGGGTTGAATGCATTCGAAGCTTCAGGTTGTCCTCAATTTAGCTGTTATGCATAATAATAATAATAAATTCTTTAAGCGCCAAACACGGCGCATAAGGCAGAAACCAGTGCTCTCCAGGTTGTTCGTTGTGACGCCACTCCTCTTAGCTCTTGCACATTATTTAGGCCCAACGTTCTTCCTTCTCTTATTATTGTTCTTCTGAGTGTTTCTTTTGGTCTTCCTTTTTTCCGCTTACCCTCAGGAACCCAAGTGAGCGCCTGTAGTGGTATTCTGTTGTTTTGCATTCGTAGGACATGACCGATATATGACCATCGTCTTTTCCTTATATAGTCGGAGACATATTTCTGCCTAGAGTCTTCTCTTATTTGTCGATTAGTCTTGAATTCTTTCCAACTGATGTTCATGAGTTTTCTAAGACATTTGTTCTCGAATGTATTCAGCTTGTTCTCCAATGATTTTGTTATTTTCCAACTCTCACAGCCGTATGTTAACACTGTTATGCATGCATGACTTAAAATGCAATTAGAAGACTAAAAGATTATTACATAGATATATAAAGCCTAATTCCGGGTATAATTTAAGCTTTGGATGAATAAAATCGCATCAGAAATAACTGAGATAATTAAAAAAGTAGTTTTCACGAATTGAACGATAGGCAAAAATGTACGCAAATTTTCTGATCGTGATTACATTCTTCGGGGTTCCCATCTCGTACGGCCGAGGTCACACTTTAAATAGATGTGCCTAGCAAAATCGGGTCAGTCACTATTATTTGAATATACAGAGAGCGGCAAAGAAGAGCATATGTTAATGCACGTATTTGCCTTCTGTAACTGTTAGCAGACCTTAATCAACCATTAAGGGCTCGTCTGTCTGTGCCTGAGCGTAAGAACGAATATATATATATATATATATATATATATATATATATATATATATATATATATATATATATATATATATATATATATATATATATATATACGAGGCGTGTTCAAATGAAACCCGTCCCAGTGGCTTTATAACAAATATATGTAAGGTACATCAGCAGGAGTAGTAGAATTGAATACAGCAATTGTTATGAAAAAAGTACGCACTTGGGTTCTTTAGAAATAGTCACCATAGGCATTTAGACACGCATCCGCTTGTTTGGGTAGACGGCGAATACCGTCCGAGAAAAATGACTTTGGTTTCTTATTGAACCATTTGGTCACCGAGTCCCTGACGTCTGCATCGGAGTCGAATCCTTGTTCCTTTAGAGATTTTTTTAAAGGGTCCGAACAAATGAAAGTCACATGGTGACAGATCGGGGCTGTAGGCTGGGTGTGGCAGAACTTCCCACCTTTTCCTTGCTAACGCTTCCTGCACAAGGTTTGCAACATGTGGTCGAGCATTGTCGTGCAACAGAATCACACCACGCGAAAGCATGCCGGGTCGTTTATTCTTGATGGCTGTATGCAGGTTGTCTAGTGTGTCTTTGTAGCGGATGGCATTGATGTTCACGCCAGGCTCTTTATAGTCTACCAATAGAAGCCCTTCATGGTCAAAAAATTCGGTCAGCGTAACCTTACCGGCGGAAATCTGTGACTTGAATTTTTTGGACGGATTCCTTATCACACCGGCCATTATTTTAACGGTCTGCAGCACAAACCAATGAATATTAGGAGAATGAACACTTACACACTTGTACATTCGTATGTGCTTATTACGTCAGATGTGACGTCATCATGCTCCTCCTACGAATGTCCACTTGGCGCAGCACGGTCGGGTTTCATTTGAACACGCCTCGTATATATATATATATATATATATATATATAGTTATATATATATATATATATATATATATATATATATATATATATATATATATATATATATATATATATATTTGTAATTCTATTGATTAATCCATCAGTGCGATAAGAAGTGTATAGATGTGTTAGGAATGGACAGTGTGTACTGGTGAAACTTACAGGCTCATGTGTAATTCTAGAGGCAAAACCCGCCTTCGGAAATATTCAAAATATTGAGAATGATGGCCAAGTGTGTCTGTGAGTTTGGAACTGTATTTAAAGAAGTATTTTTTGAATGGAATGAGACACCTACCAGGAACATAAGGAAGGATGAAAGGGATTGAATTACGATATAGTTTGACATATTACTTAGTGGTTTTATTCACGACCAAATTACTGTAGGGAGGCGAATCATGGTAAACGAATGATAATTTAGAATGTAGAAGAAAATTATGATCACAGTGAACTAAAATGATTGTTGCTACTATACTATACCTTGTGCATCTGCTAGCACGCTAGTCTGAAACTATCGTCCCCATCTGTGTCATAGAGGGATATGGAAAGGCAAATACAGGGATTGCGTTTGACTTCGTTTCAGGTTTAATCCTTTAACCTAAAGCCTACAACAAATAAGAAAGGCTTCTCTTACTGAAGTTGCAACGAATGCAGTGCCAGTCTATGGTAGAAGGCCAGCCATATCGTGTGTAACAGTTGGAAGGTTTTCATCTGAAGATTCTCTCCAGCATCAGAGGGAGCCATCTGCAGTGACTCAGTTAAGTTGCTCACAAGGCAACTGTTTAGCTTATTCCTGATCACCAAAAATAAAAGCATCCAGTTCGTGATGAACAGAACAGTAAAGAGCTTCAATTAGTTTGTAATAATAACACTAGTAATTCCTCAGTGAAAGATCAAGCAAGCTAGACTGTCTACCAAGAGATAGACATCTTAACACAAGTGAAAGACATTTGTTGCACTCATCTTATTTATTTACTTTTGTAAAATATTTGATGTTAAAACTTTTCAAACAGACAAGAGTAAATGTATAAATAAATTGTAAATATTTACCACCAGACTTACTTAAATTTTTTAAGTTAAGTTTTTTATTCAATGTTGTTAAATTTTCATTAAATAATTTCCCCTAGCAGAGTCAGAAACAATATTAACTACAATAATCACAGAAGTGGATCAGGAGAGGTAGCAGATAGGGACTCAGAGTACTACATCACCATCTTCTCTGGGAACTTACACAGCTTGACCTTACCTTTGTTGTCTATGCACCCTTACTTTTTTCAGAGAAGGAGGTATTACTGATAAGACCAGACTCTTATCTGGCACTATCATAGTATCATCTGATACACCTGTATGTCCAGGATATCTTATTATGTTCAATAACATCTGAACCTCTCGCATCATCTGTTGTCTCAGTACGGGATTTCATTTACTACCCTGGCGTCTTTTCTTTGAAACATTCAGTCTTTTAATAGTTACTTATATCCTCTGAGTTAGCAGTAGGAGTAAAAATTAAAAATAAAATAAAAGTTAATTAAAACTAAAAGCTAAATAAAGCACATTGAAGTACCATTGAGTACAAAACAAAATTTTGGTGACTAGATACGCTGACAGTGGTTTTGTAATTAATGAACCTTGTATTAATTAAGTGTGTGTTTGGTCTGTTGATAGTAGTGATTGAGTGTCTGCAAACTATTAGTATGGCAGACTTGGCAAAGTTTAGGTCTGCTACATTGTAGGCGGCAAAAGAGTTTGGGTTAAGTGGGGAGGCCCTTATTCAATATGTTACTATTGAATGTGATAAATATATGGAAAGAGAAGATAGGAAAATGGAAACGAAAAGGAAATTACAGATAGAAGCTTATCGGGAGGCTAAACAGATAGAAGCTGATAAGAAAGCTAAGAAATTACAACTAGAAGCTGATAGGGAGGCTAAACAGAAGCTGATAAGGAAGCTAAGAAATTACAACTAGAAGCTGACAGGGAGGCTAAACAGATAGAAGCTGATAAGGAAGCTAAGAAATTACAACTAGAAGCTGATAGGGAGGCTAAACAGATAGAAGCTGATAGGGAAGCTAAGAAACGTCAACTAGAGGCTGAGGAAAGAAGACAGGTTGCTGAAAGAGAGGCCGAAGAAAAGAAGTTGCAAAGGGAACATGAATTAAGATTGAAAGAGCTTGAACTTCAAGGTAATGGTACAGGTAATGGCAGTAGTTCAACTACCTCTTACACTAGTGTAATTCAGGGTGCCTCAAATGGTGCCATGAATTTTCACTTGGACCCATTTGTGGAGAAAGAAGATGAGATTGAACCTTCAAAATTCACAAAATAGCTATTAACTATGGTCTAGAGAAGGAGAAATGGAGCCTTAAATTATCACAAGGACTGAGAGGAGTGTCTTATGAAGTTTTTGCAAAACTTGGAAAAGAAGACCAAGAAGATTACGAAATCTTGAAGCAGGCATTGCTGGTTAGGTATGAGAAAAACTCGTAATTTTATAGGAAGAAATTCAGAACTGCCAAGCTACTTTCTGGAGAAACTTACCACCAATTCTCTGCAAGATTAGAAACCTACTTGAAGAAGTGGACCACTCTTGGAAAGTGTCAAGACCTAAAAGAAATGGTCATGATGGAACACGTGAGAGAGTCTATGCCTCCAGACATGAGAAAATGTCTTATGGATCAGGGTGCAGAGAGATTGGGGGAGATTTTAACAGTTGCTGAGCAGCTCAGTCAGAAATAGCTGGAGTTAAGAGGAAACATGTGGATAGTAGAAGGCCACCCCAAAACAAGAATAAGTTTGATAACAGGGACCAACAATCACACAGATACAAACAACGGTATGACAAACCAAAATGGAACCAGAAAGACAGGAACCCTCAAGTACAAGATAAGAAACCCTATAAACAGGGAGAGAAATGGTGTAAAATTTGTAAAATGAAAAACCATAATACTAGGGACTGTAAGAAGAAAAATCCTCCATATCTCGCTGTATGCCTCCTAACAGGAAACAAAGGAACGAAGGAACTGTCTACAAGACAGACCGACCTTCAACATTCCCCTGTGTGTGAAGAAGTAAATTGTAATGGTAGTACTATCATGGGCCTTTATGATACAAGATTGGATTTTGACTCAGTCGTGAGTTCTACCCTGGGGCAACCTGACAAATATACCACAGAAACAGTGGAGATACAGGGAGCAGCCAAGGAGATAGCAACCATGACACTTCCCATAGCTAGGATCAATGTCAGGACTCGCTATGTGGAAGGAGTGATTAGAGCAGCAGTGATAAATGAACCAATCTACCCTCTGATATTGGGGTGTAAATATGTGTTTTTGGGAAATCCCAAACGACCTGTGATCATAGCGGCAGTACAGACCAGGTCACAATCTAGGAAGGAGGAAGACAGCCCTATAAACACTCATCCAGAGAAGATGAGGAAGGCACAAGCTGAAGATAGCTCATTAAAGCCTTGTTATCGAAAACTGCCAAAAAGCCATACTCCCCAAAACAAAGGGGACTTCTATATGAAGAATAAATTGCTTTATAGAAAAGCTGGAACAGGAACCAATGGCCATGGACAATTCGTACTGCCCTCTTCATATAGGGAAAGAGTTATGGAGTTAGGGCATGCAATACCCTTTAGTGGCCATATGGGCATTCGCGCCACGAGACAACGAATAGCATGTCACTATTTCTGGCCAGGGATTACAGAGGATATAAAAAGATATGTAAAATCCTGCCCAGAATGTCAAAGGGTAGCTCCAAAGCTCTGGACTGCACCTGCAACTCTTGGAGAAATACCCATCATGGCAACTCCATTTGAAAGAGTTGCGGTGGATATTGTTGGACCTCTCACACGAACCAAGAGGAGAAACAGTTATATTCTTACTCTGTTGGACACTTGCTCTATGTGGGGAGAGGCGGTAGCCATGTCATCAATAGATTCAAAATATGTGGCAGAGGCGTTACTTACAATATTCACTAGGTTAGGTTTTCCCCACCAAATCTTGACAGATAATGGCTCTCAGTTCAAGGGAAGACTAACCGAGGAAGTATTCAGGATCTTCCAAGCCAGGCACTTTCACTGTAGTCCTTATCATGCTCAAGGGAACGGGCAGGTGGAAAGATTCAATAGAACGCTTATTTCTATCCTGCTGAAGCTGGCACATGAAAAACTTGATACGTGGGATCTCTACTTACCCGCTGCATTATTTGCTTACCGGGAAGTCCCGCACAGTTCAACAGGTATGGCTCCGGCAACATTGTTATTTGGCCGACCCATAAAAGTTCCATTAGAAGCCTTAATGAGGACACGGACAGATGAGAAAGACGAAGAGACTGTAACTTCTTCATACCAGTATGTGAATGAGTTGACATCTCGCTTAAAAACTGGCTGGAAATTAGCAAATGACAATCCTAGGAAAGCTAGAAGGAAACATGCTACGTATTATAATAAGAAGGCGAAGGATAGAGAGCTAGCTGTTGGGGAGAAGGTGCTTCTTCTGTTACCAAGCAGCAGCAACAAACTTCAAATAGGATAGCAAGGCCTATACACAGTTCTAGAAAAGCTGTCTAGAACTAATTACAAGATAGACAAGAAGGGAAAAGAAAAGGTCTATTATGTGAACCTACTCAAGAAGTATCATGATAGAGAGGTTTCTGAAGGTGCCCATTTAATGACCCTGGCCATAGCTACGGAGATGAAGAATGAACCTCTCACCTAACATGAATACCCATTAAGACCCTGTGAGACTCCCGCACAGGTAAAAGTTAGTAAACACCTGACAAAAGGACAAAGGGAGCAGGTTCAAAGGTTTTGGAAAATCATACAGACGTGTTAACGGACAAACCGGGCCATACAAACTTGTTAGAATATGACATGAGATTAATAGACCCAACACCGATCTGTATGAAAGCCTATTCTATTCCTTTCGTCAAGGAACAAGCTTTAAAGGTAGAGATATAATATTTATTACAAGAAGGTATCATCTCTCATAGTGAATCATCGTATAGCTCCAGTGTGGTTTTGCTGAGGAAACCCTCTGGGGAACATAGACTCTGTATTGATTATAGGAAATTGAACGCGGTCACAGAGTCACAGGTGGATCCTTTACCAGACACCAATCAACTGTTTGCCAGGTTAAATAAGGCAACATATTTCTCTAAGGTGGATCTAAGTAAAGGGTATTACGAAATTCCCGTCAAACCTAAGATTAGACCATTGCTGGCCTTTAGCACTTCGGAGGGGCACTATGTTGCCGTTTGGACTGAAAAATGCTCCAAGTGTTTTCTCTAGGATGATGAGAGTATTGGATCCCCTGCAAAACCCAGCTATCACTAATATCATGGATGACAGCCTCATTGCAACAGAAACATTTGAGGAACACATTTCATCTCTATAAATGTTATTGGATAGACTCAGGGAGCCAAATTTGACCGCTCGCCCTACTAAATGTTGTATTGGTTGCCAGGAATTGGAATTCTTAGAGCACACAGTAACACAGGGTAATATGACCCATCACCCCAAGAATTTGAAAAGTTGCAGAAAGCACCACGACCACAAACAAAGATGTGAGATCCTTTGTCTCACTGTGTGGGTTTTACCAAAAATACATCAAAAATTTTAACAGTGTGTGTGCTCCTCTGACTGACTTAACCAAAAAGGCAAGCAAAACAAAATAGAGTGGACGGCGCAGTGTGAGCAAGTATATACAGAATTGAAGCATAAACTCACCAGTAGGCCTATACTGAGTCTTCCAGATCTAAGTCATGAATTTGTGGTTAGAACTGATGCAAGCAACACAGGGTTAGGAGCAGCATTATTACAAAGATCACAATCACAGCCCGGAGAATTAAACCCTGTTGCTTATGCCAGCCGCAAACTAAATAAAGCAGAAAAAAATTACTCAACGATTGAGAAAGAATGTTTTGGCGTTAGTTTGGGCAATAAAGAAGTTCCAGATCTATCTATATGGTAGACAGTTCGTGGTCAAAAGCGATCACCAGCCACTGGTTTTTCTGACCCAAGCAAAACATGGTAATGCAAGATTGTTAAGGTGGTCTTTGTTGATCCAACTTTACTCGTTTACCATAGAATATATCCCTGGATCTCAGAATGTTGGGGCAGATTTTTTGAATAGGCACCCACCTGAAAGCAACCAGGACAATAGTAAGGCAGAGCGAATCCCATATTGGAAAAATGTCGTGATTGTGAATCCAGACAAGAAGCTCCAACAGCGGGTTTACGCTTTTGAATTGGGAGGCTCTGTCGTAAAATGACGTCTGTCTCACATCACGAATTATAAATAACTCTGACAATCCCGCGCGCCATACATTGTAGAACGATATGATACACTAACCAATGAAAACGCTTTCTTGATCTTGTGTTTACTACCGCTGGGAAAATAAAGATGGCAAGGCCCAATCTGTGTAACCTGATTAACTTCGGAATTTTACTACAGCATTTTGGAAGAAGTACCACTTGAAAGAGGTTACCAAAACAATATTAGGGATGTTACGCTACCCGTAAGTAATAATACTTTTACTAATACTAATATCTTCTTCTTTCTTATTCTTTGATCCTTAGCCGCCGACCGTCAAAGCAGTCAGTGGCCATTACGCCTGGTGGCGTCTTGTAGGGCAACAACAAGTTGATTCCACTTTGCTCGGTCGGCGGCCATCCTTCGTACAGTGCCCCAACTGTGGTTCATTTTTTGCATCTCAGCCTCCACAGTCCTCCGCCAAGTTGTTTTTGGTCGGCCTCTCTTTCGTTTTCCTTCAGGGGTCCATAGCATAGCTGTTCTTGTTATGGCATCGGGGTCTCTTCTGAGGACATGGCCAACCCAGCTCCAGCGTCTGCCAGCTATGATGGTATGCATGTCCTCTTGCTTGCTCCGAGTAAGCAGATCTTTGTTGGTGATGGTATTCGGCGAAAAGATTCGGAGAATTTTTCTTAGGCATGTTGTGTCAAAAGAGGACAATTTCGACATTTCCTTCCCTGTAACTCTCCAGCTCTCTGCGCCATAGAGAAGCACAGAAAGCACACAGCTCTGATATAATCCTAATTTTGTGCTTGTGCTGTACTGAGAGGACTTCCGGATGTTGTTTAGACTAAAAAAGGCTGTTCTTGCTTCATTCATTCTGTTGTTGATGTCTTTGCTTGCTCCGCCGTCTGGTGTTACTATGCATCCTAGGTATGTGAAGGCATCTGTCTGTTCCAGTTGCTGATTCCTTACTGATATGGGCTCAGGGTTGCTCACATTGAGCGTCATGACCTCTGTCTTCTTTAGGTTGATGTTCAAGCCCACCTGCTGGCTTTACTTATTAAGTCTAACCGTTTTTTCCTGGATGTGTTGATGTGAATGTGCTAGTAGTGCAATGTCATCTGCATATTCCAGATCTTCCAATGTAGAAAATGTAGTCCATCTTATTCCTCTTGGATTGCCCTCTGTTGTCTGGCGCATCACCCAGTCTATGAGTGGTTGATAAGGGGTATCCCTGTCGTACCGCTGTCTTCACTTCAAAGGTTAGGTTGCTCTGCCCAATGCTACACGTAAAGTTGGCATAAAGTAGATTAGTAAAAAGAGTTACGGTAAGAGAATTTCCGCGTGAACTGAAGCAGGAGATATAAGGAAAATAAAAACCAGTGATGTATCTGACCCAAATGGACAACCAGATGAAGGTGGTCCCGTGGATGCACCAAAAAGAAATTATTGTGCACAATTTTTTAGGGATCGTGATTGGAAGACTGGAACAACCTGTGATAAATGTTATAAAAACGTGTTCAGTGTATCCATAACGAGTAGGTAGCGAACGTTCTAGCTAACACATTGTGTCGTGAAATGACGCCTGTCTCACATCACGAATTCTAAATAACTCTGACATCCCGCGCACTATACATTGTAGAACGATATGATACACTAACCAATGAAAACGCTTTCTTGATCTTGTGTTTACTACCGCTGGGAAAATAAAGATGGCAAGGCCCAATCTGTGTAACCTGATTAATTTCGGAATTTTACTACAGCATTTTGGAAGAAGTACCCCCTGAAAGAGGTTACCAAAACAGTATTAGGGATGTTACTCTACCCGTAAGTAATAATACTTTTACTAATACTAATATAGGACGGGAAAAATCTTGGGTTGAATGCATTCGAAGCTTCAGGTTGTCCTCAATTTAGCTGTTTAAAGCATGCATAACTTAAAATGCAATTAGGAAACTAAAAGATTATTACATAGATATATAAAGCCTAATTCCGGGTATAATTTAAGCTTTGGATGAATAAAATCGCACCAGGAATAACGGAGATAATTAAAAATGTAGTTTTTCTGAATTGAACGATAGGCAAAAATGTACCCAAATTTTCTGATCGTGATTACATTAATCGGGGTTCCCATCTCGTACGGCCGAGGTCACACTATAAATAGATGTGCCTAACAAAATCGGGTCAGTCACTATTATTTGAATATACAGGGAGCGCCAAAGAAGAGCAAATGTTAATGCAAGTGTTTGCCTTCTGTACCTGTTAGCAGACCTTAATCAACCATTAAGGGCTCGTCTGTGTGTGCCTGAGGGTAAGAACGAATCTCTCTCTCTCTCTCTCTCTCTCTCTCTCTCTCTATATATATATATATATATATATATATATATATATATATATATATATATATATATATATATATTTCTGTGTAATTCTATTGATTAATCCATCTCTGCGATAAGAAGTGTATAGATGTGTTAGGAATGGACAGTGTGTACTGGTGAAATTTACAGGCTCATGTGTAATTCTAGAGGCAAAACCCGCCTTCGGAAATATTCAAAATATTGAGAATGACGGCCAAGTGTGTCTGTGAGTTTGGAACTGTATTTAAAGAAGTATCTTTTGAATGGAATGAGACACCTACCAGAAACATAAGGAAGGATGAAAGGGATTGAATTACGGTATAGTTTGACATATTACTTAGTGGTTTTATTCACGCCCAAATTACTGTAGGGAGGCGAATCATGGGAAACGAATGATAATTTAGAATTTAGAAGAAAATTATGATCACATTGAACTAAAATGATTGTTGCTACTATACTATACCTTGTGCATCTGCTAGCACGCTAGTCTGAAACTGTCCATCGTCCCCATCTGTGTCATAGAGGGATATGGATAGGCAAATACGGGGATTGCGTTTGACTTCGTTTCAGATTTAATCCTTTAACCTAAAGCCTACAACAAATAAGAAAGGCTTCTCTTACTGAAGTTGCAACGAATGCAGTGCCAGTCTATGGTAGAGGGCCAGCCATATCGTGTGTAACAGATGGAAGGTTTTCATCTGAAGATTCTCTTCAGCATCAGAGGGAGCCATCTGCAGTGACTCAGTTAAGTTGCTCACAAGGCAAGAGAGAGCGCCAGAATATCCTATTGGCTGTCTTCCTCCTGGCCTGGTTCCATTCTAGTCCTCGGTTTTTCAAAGATTGTCTAATGTTGTCCTCCCAGCGGACTCTGGGTCGTCCTCGGGGTCTGGATCCTTGGCTCTTTGTTTCCCATGCTTGTCGTGGTATCCGATCTTCTCCCATTCTGCGGACATGGCCAAACCATCTTAATTGGGACTGTTCTACTTGGGTCTGCAGGGGGTAGGATTTAAGGCCTTGAGGTATCGTCTGGTTGCGTACCATGTCTCTTCTTGTTACTTCAACCACCTTCCTCAGATACCTCATTTCTGAGGTTTGGATCTGGCTTTTATGGGTTGTAGTCATTGCCCATGACTCGCATCCATATGTCAAGACTGGGACATAGGTGGAGCGGTATACAGCCATTTTCGCGTTCTTACCAACCTCTCTCTTGCTGATGAATTCTCGATTTATGGCCTGAAAAAGTCTCCCAGCTGCTGCTTTTCGAGTGGCCAACTCTTCTTTGATGCCTCCCTTTCGGTCTATAATAGCTCCGAAGTATTTAAAGTGGTCGACCTGCTCCAGGACCTGTTCTCCCAGCTTAATCTGATGTCTTCTTTCTTCTCGTGATATCACCATGGATTTTGTTTTAGAGCTGCTTATGACCATCCCTCTCTTCTCCAGCTCTGCCTTCCAGACTTGCAGGTTGGATTGGAGATGTGCCTCTGATTTAGCAATCAGGGCAACATCATCAGCAAATGCCAGCTCCGAAATATAGACCTGTCTCATCTTCCAGTACCCCACTTAATACTTTCTTGTTCTCTCCTTACATGCCTTGATGACATCGTCCATAACGAGTATGAAGAGGTAAGGTGATAGGATATCACCTTGTCTTACACCAGTGGTGGTCCTGAACTCTTCTGACTTATGGTTTGCTGTCCTCACATAATTTCTGCAAGACTTGTAGAAGCTCTGTATAGCATGAATCAGAGGTGCTGGAATATTCTTTATTGCCAAACAGTCCCAAAGTTTGCTCCAGGGGACCCTGTCAAACGCCTTTTCCAGATCTATGAAACAAAGATGCATCTCACTCTTATACTCAATGGCCTTTTCACTCATCTGTCTGAGTGTGAATATTAGGTTTTGAGTACTTCGGTTTGCTCGGAATCCGCACTGGACCTCTTCCAATTGTGGCTCAGCTAGGCGTCGGAGTCTCTGCTCTAGGATTCTAGAGTAGATTTTACCAGGGACACTGAGAAAGGATATGCCTCTAGGGTTTCCACACTGTCGATTGTCACCCTTTTTGAAAATTGGTGTTATGATGGCAATCTCCCAATCCTTTGGTATGGTCTTGTTGTACCACGCTGCCTGTAAAACCCTTAAGAGTAATAGGTCGCCTGATGCTCCCATGAACTTAACCATTTCTGGTGTTATACCATCATGCCCTGCTGCTTTGCCCATCTTGATTTTCTCCAGTGCTGCCTTCAGTTCTTCCATCTTTATGTCATCTTCATCATTATTGGTTTTTTCTTCTGTGCTAGTGTTTATCATTTCTAATGCTTCACCATGCTCACCATCCAGGAGTTCTGAGAAATATTCTTTCCATCTTCCCATTACTTCCTTCGGGGCAGTAAGCAATTTGCCATGCTTGTCCTTTATAAATTTGAGAGGGCATGGTTTTTCCTTCCTCATGATCTTTAGGGTCTTATAGAACAATTTCTGGTTTTCTTGTGCATCTTTTTCTAGCTTTTCTCCACATTCTTCCCAGGACTTCTGTTTTGCTGCTAGCACTTTGTTCTTTGCTTCTGTTCTGAGTGTCACATATTCTCTATTATTCCTGATCACCAAAAATAAAAGCATCCAGTTCGTGATGAACAGAACAGTATAGAGCTTCAATTAGATTGTAATAATAACACTAGTAATTCTTCAGTGAAAGATCAAGCAAGCTAGACTGTCTACCAAGAGATAGAAATCTTAACACAAGTGAAAGACATTTGTTGAACTGTTCTTATTTATTTACTTTTGTAAAATATTTGATGTTGAAACTTTTCAAACAGACAAGAGTAAATGTATACATAAATTGTAAATATTTACCAGCAGATTTACTTAAATTCTTTAAGTTAAGTTTTTTATTCAACGTTGGTAAATTTTCATTAAATAATTTCCCCTAGCAGAGTCAGAAACAATATTAACTACAATAATCACAGAGGTGGATCAGGAGAGGTAGCAGATAGGGACTCAGAGTACTACATCACCATCTTCTCTGGGAACTTACACAGCTTGACCTTACCTTTGGTTTCTATACACCCTTACTTTTTTCAGAGAAGGAGGTATGTTGCGTGCATATTTTGACGCACATATTACAAAAATCGATATGGCTATTTAATATGGGAAAAATATAGACATGCATTCATTTGTGTATGAAAATGCTGTTTATGGTAAAAGCGAGATAATCCATGTTTGATTCACACTTTTGATTATAGGAGTAATCGTTCTGGATATTGATCCAGCGCAAGGATATTGCGCTTGCGTTTGTACTTATTTTTTAGGGCCAGAAAATATATTAATTTGCTTATTGTGTTTATGGCCTGAATTCATATGTATTACATATTATTAGTACAAGTAGAATCAGTCCTATATTGTATATTTTGGATGGGTAGGAGGGACTAGATTCTTGCTAGCGGAAGTATGAGTTGTCTTGACAAGTCGTGATGAGTTCCGATGTACTGCTTACAAATGGCGGGGTACGTTTTTTCTAGAGCTGGTCCTTTCGTCAGAAAAAAATGTCTCACGAAGTGGTTTTTCTTCTGAAGGAGATGGTGTCTCTACGATAGTTTGTGTTAGAGTCTCTCCTTATGTCAGTATATAGATGATTCGGACTCCAGGTAAACCCAGCTCCTATTTTTGATGATCTCTCGTCGGTTAGGCCTAGCTTGACTTTTGGTGCTTCGTTATGCTAGTGT